>JAAAKO020062500.1:0-24620 GCA_010015015.2 Bolitophila cinerea | reverse complement strand
GCTTGCTCTCGACGAAACTTCGGCTCCAGAACACTGCTCAGTCTGGTGTACATGATGGACGAGATGACTTTGTTCACAGTGTTCAGCAACGTTATGCCGCGCCAGTTCGTACACTGCGTAGGGTTCCCTTTTTTCCATCGTCCTCCGCTTCTCGTCCTCTCCCACACCGGCTAGCTTTTGTTCCTTCAGGACTCACCTGTCCGCAATTAGCTGCCATGTGTGGTCCGAGATCCACTCCTTCCTCTCGTTCGTCTTGTAGCATAGAACTCTACTGCCAACGTCCTGGAGTGCGTCCTTTATTGAGCTCCACCTCGGCTCTGCAGCAAGGTCTTCACCTAGGATTTCGATATTTTGCTGCATCTCCTCCTTGAAGCGACGCTTTTTTTCCAAATCCTTTAGGCTCTCGATGTTTAGCCTCTCCGCAGCACATGTTACGGGATTTCTTCTATTGAGCTAATACAGTTTAAATTATTATTTTATTTTAAAAAAATATGATAGAGGCAGCCACGGTCGGTCAAATTTTAAGGCTGAACCTTAAATCGAAAATGGTAAAAACTTCAATAAATTTATTTTTGTAATTATTAAAAAAATCCATTATTACCTTCCAAATATTTTTTTCCATAATAAATTTACCCATCTCCTATTATAAACAAAATTATCTCTACAAATCAAGAAAATGGAAATTAAAATTTTACCCAAATAAAAGCATAGTAAGAATATTTAGGAAGGAAATCATACATTTTGCGTAAAACCTCCGTCGCGTCATCAATATCGCTACATTCGACTACACACGTTCCACATAGCCACAATTGTGCTCCAACCTCATTATTAATTAATCTTCAAACATCAGCTCCAAGTCATCCGAGTCCTGCACAAATGCATCGGTTTGCCATAAAACAATGCATTTGTAGCGCATTCAGACCGATATCAATTAAATATTGATTTCAAATTTGTATCCTAAACAACAACAAAATAAATCTTTTTATAACAGCTTTTATGAGTAAAAAAAGCGCCGCATGGGTAGGTGCATTGGTTCGAAAGCTTTTGCACACATATAAACACATATCGTAAAAAAAAGCATAAATTGCAAAATTCAGCACAAATAGTCATTCGCACACTCATAACAGACACACATATATATATATATATATATATACCATTGCATTGTATATAATATATGTATACATCTATCGTAAACAGATTTGGTTTATTATCCCGAATTTCCTTGCCCAATTGCTATGCGATTTCTTTTATGGAAAAAGGAAAGCTTTTATTTGAATGGCATCGCCATAACAATATCCCGACAGCACGTGTATATTATTATATGTATTCAAACGCATACAGACACACACTCACACAAACACACACACACACACACACACACACACACGCGCGATTTTATATCGGGAAAATATAACATAAAATAGATATTGTCTAGCTTTTGTGTTTCTCTGTGTGAATTGTAGATATATTGTGGCTGCTGTATTAAAGTATCGAAAATATATACGAGTATATACAGTTGAAAAAGTTTAAATATGTATCTAGGTTTTGTTTCCTTTATACGTATTTAGTATAGTAGATATATAGATAAACAGATATATTATAAATCGATGATCGAATAACACTATTTTTTAAATATATAGTTTATGTATCCTTATTTTCTTCAACTCTGTCTGAGTGACACATTTATTTATAGTAAATGGAGTTAGTCCATTGAGGGCGTTTCCAGGTGGCGGATAGGGGATGCCCTAACCGGCTTGCCAGCGGGTAGGCGAAAAATATCTCGCGGACGAAAATTAGATAGTGGAAGTAAAAAATAATGTTTCATCAACACACGAAATTCGTTTTTTTCCATTGTTTTAATAATAACAAAAGTTGCTTCACTAAAAATGCAATATATCACAAACTAATAGTCCGACAGCTGTGAAATTTATACACGCATCCTTTGAAGGTTGGTACTATATGAAAACAAAATGGATTTTGTACTAGTGGCGCCCTCTCATAGAAACGATACGAACTTTTCAGCCGACCTGTTATGGAGAATAGGCTTAAATGTAATTGCTCAAGAACATCTATTTAATTAACAGAAGGAGGCTTATATATAACACTAAGAAAGTATTTAAGTAGTTGGTAAATATATGTCCATAAATAAGTAACTTGATGCTATATCTTGACCATCACGGGAGGAAGAGGAAGCAACAATTTTAAGTTAATTAATTATAAGTACTTCACCACCACGTTTATGTTTACGATCTTAGCGCAAAAGGTTATAACAAGTAATAAAAAATAAATAAACAGACCCACCAATTTACAACAAACATCTATCCTACACCTATCTTTTTTGCTTTTTTCGCTTGATTTTTTATTTTAGTTTTATTACTTATTTTTGTTAGTTTTTTTGCTTGTTTTTTGTTTGTATTTTGCTTGTTTTCATTTTTCAAAATAAATATTCAAACAAAATCATTTAAAACTGTAACAAGCATGCGTAATATATCGAAAATCGTCTTTCAATATTTAACCTTTTTATTCACACCCCTGGATAATAATGACATTAAAACCGTTGTCGGTATATTCGCACAAATCGCTTAGGACACGGATCAATGGTGCGGCCAGCGCACATCCCCCATCAGTAAGCATTATATGCTTTATATATATAAATAAATATAAATATATATATATATACAAAATAACAAAAAAGGTCGCAGATTAGGCTCAAATTTTCGAGCTCATAATCAATAATCAAACATAACGTCCTATACGCTATTATTCATCGTTTATGTCTGTACAATGTTTACCCCCTGGAATATTTGGATTAAAATTGAATGTTTTTTGTTATATTTTTTTGTTATATTTTTTTGTTACGCCTAAAAAATATGTTTGACCATATCTGCATGTTAGCACCGCGTGAATATCAAACAAATACCGGCTCCCGATATTATTTAAAATGTTTGCTTTTATCACCACAAACACAAAGCCGACCCACTAAAAAAAGTAGTAGTCAGAGATTGCTATCGAAATTGATGTATATACACCAGAAATACACCCAACGGAATAAACAACATATCTGTACTAAATATTATATATTTTCGCATCATCAAAGCATCACAACATCACAACATCAACACCACCACCACCGTCACTGTGCCGTACCTCAACTCTCGCATGAACGCACTTTAAACGCGAGTGTTGCGTCGCAACGCACCCTACAACAACACCAACAAAAAAGTAATCTCGCATTGTGCAAAAAAGTGTAGATTTGTGTCATAACTTTATCCGTTTTGTTAACATACATGGAAGAATTTTATTGTGACATCATTTTCAATGTGGTTATCCGGAATTGTGAAAATGCGCGAGCTTCGCAAGAAGAGCGTGTGAAAGAGCGAGAAAGAGAGCGAAAGAATGTGTGTTCATTTTTTTGCATTTTAAACCAAACGGTATTTTGCTGTGAAGCTCTGTGGAGCTGTGGAGCCCTGGCACGAGTGCCGGGATTATCTGCGGCACTTTAACAATAACGCATTGTCATTGAAACGCGGCAACGGGCTGTCGACGAATTTTCCGATGTGTTTCCCGAAGCTTGATGCGGCACCCAAACACCCATACAAACACAATAGATTCACAATGGATGTATATATTGAAATGTTATGACAGGAACCATCACGCTAGTCGCTACGGCCACCGATTTCGTAATATATACAGTCACACCCACACAATGATTTGTTTTAAGAAATAATAAATCAGGCTTAAGCTGTATCGATCGCATAATCGCGATGCCCTCCCTGCGGAATATATTATCGTACCATGCAATATTTTAGGATGTAATCATACTTGAACAGGAGTTTAAGATGTACAGCTTATGCCTTCTCTTCAACTTCTCAAATGGATCGTAATTAATGGTTAATGTTATATAATAGCAATTACGGAGCTATTTATATAAGAGTATGTATAATTATATATGCCCGAGTCCTTTCCTATTATATACGCCATTCGGACGGTTGTGCCGTTTCAAGCAGGCTTTACCATAATTAAGTACATAAATATACCTCTACATAATTAAAATATAATTGTTTTAACTTGAATATGTAGTTAAGATGGTGTATAGCATATATGTATACATATATTATATTCAATGTACCATTTAAAGAAATAAAGAATTCATAATTAATTCGAATGACCTACATCTGGTCGAGGGTCTCGGAATCCTTTTCGCTCATTAAAAATGCACACAGACTTTTTCCGCATTACGCGGGAGCTTTTCAAGCTTTTCGTTTTGGTACACTATTCAATATGCATGTGTGTGTGTGTGTGCGCGCCTTTTTGTGCATTGCAAACTGCATTTATACATATTTGAGATTCAAGAATAAGCATAAGCATAATTTATATATAAATATATATATACCTTCGCAATGAAATTCTGTTTGAACTGATATTTCGCGTTCAGTTTATCGATGGGCGCATAATATAATTGAAAAGCTCTGGATTATTGATTGCGCAGAATTGATAATTAAAACTCGTTTTATATTTGCAGAACGTGCGTTTGCGTTGTGCGTTTGCGATATGCGATATGCGTTTTCGATGTGCGTTTCAATTTTCATTCGATGCACATTGGATTTGCAAACCGAAAAGCATGATTTGTCAAGTGAGTGCATGCAATAATGATGATGGATAATTATAATTGATGTGTACACGTTTTGAGTGCACGCGCCTCTGAAATGGACAGGATAAACGTGCGTGGGGACTACAACGTCAACAAAATGAAGAGGGGGAGGGAGCAAAAATGAAATGCGGATGGCGCGTCGTGCGCTGGACACATATAAAAAACGCATTTACGCAATCAACAACTCATTGCAATTAACTCGTTCAATTAACGACAATTATTTTTCGCACAGCGGAATATTTAAAATGTATGTGTTTTTTTTTGGGAGAATTTCAAATTTAGTATTTTTTTTAAATAATTATAGTTGGTGACTAAGTCAAGAAGAGCAAAATGCATTTAACTTTTTTACTTGTAAGAAAAAATCTCAAAACGTCTAATTTTCAAATAAATGTACCAAAAAAGTAAACAAAAATAATAAAAAAAAATCATAACAATAAGTATTTTTTAAATCCTTATTTGTCGTCCACTTAACACGGAAAAAATATTATATCTAGAGCAGACATAATGGACGCAGACATATATATGTTTGTAGCAAATATATTATGTTTATCACAAACATATTTTCATATTATTACTTAAAAGTTTGAACTTGTTCGTAAAAACAAGTGTTTAATTCAGAAGTAGTTCAATTTTCGGCAAAAGTTAATTATAGATAAACTAATCAAAAAATCAAGCAAAAAGCTTTTAGTAGTCTATCATTTTTAAAAGTCTAAAGAACTTTCTGATACGCTGTCTTAAATACAGTCTTAAAAACTGTCTAAAAACTGTCTAAAAAATTATTAAACATTTTAAAATACTGTCTCAAAGACTGTCTAAAAGATTGTCTAAAGATTGTCAAAAGGACTGTCTAAAAGACTGTCTTAAAAACTGTATAAAAGACTGTCTAAGAGACTGTCTAAAAGACTGTCTAAAAGACTGTCTCAAAGACAGTTTAAAAGACTGTCTAAAAGACTGTCTTAAAAACTGTCTAAAAGCCTTCTAAAAGACTGTCTAAAAGACTGTCGAAAAGACTGTCTAAAAGACTGTCTAAAAGACTGTCTAAAAGACTGTCTAAAAGACTGTCTAAAAGACTGTCTAAAAGACTGTCTAAAAGTCTGTCTAAAAGACTGTATAAAAGACTGTCTAAAAGACTGTCTAAAACACTTTCTAAAACACTGTCTAAAACAGTGTCTAAAACACTGTCTAAAACACTGTCTAAAACACTGTCTAAACACTGTCTAAAACACTGTCGAAAATACTGTCTAAAACACTGTCTAAAAGACTGTAAAGATTGTCTAAAATACTGTCTAAAAGACAATCTGAAATACTGTCTAAAAGACTGTCTAATGGTTTATCTAATATACTGTCTAAAATACTCCTAAAAGACTATCTAAAAGACAATCTAAAATACTGTCTAAAATACGGTCTAAAACACGATCTAAAACAGGTTTCAAATAATGTTTAAGAGACTGTCTAGAAGTCTAAAATACTTTCTTATTGGTTGTCTAAAAGATGTGTGACATGTCCCTAATAATAAAATTAAACTAGTTTTTATATTAAATTTAAAAAAAATATTCAAAGTTCTGAAAAAAATACATTTATTGAAAATAATTATTTTTTATAATTAAATATTATATAGGTACAATTAAATATTTAAATTTTTCTTTAAATATCTTCAAACCTGTAAAAATACTCAAGAGGTAGGTTAAAGTATTTTACAAAAAAAAATCGTGCAACCTTGTTTGTTATATTTTACGCATAAAAAAGTAAAATAGTGGTAAATGTACCTAAAATATGCATTTAATAACAAATATATAATGCAAAATTATTTAAAAAAATTTTTAAAATATTATTAAAACAAAAAAAACAAAAAAAACTTGTCAGATTGATTCAAAACATTTGGTCAAGTACTTTTAGAGATTTTTTTTCGCATGTGCCTACCATGAAACTTATAAACCACTGTGCGGCAGCGCAGCCATAATGTGTGTATAACAATCATTTGTCCTCAAAGTCAATCTGCTTCTTGCGGTGCCCGTGGTGATGGTGATGGTGGTGGCGTATAGGCAATGTTTTTATTTTGTTCTCCTCCTCACTCATATACTCTCATTCTCTGTGCCCGCATTACGAAAACACAAACCTGCACCCTTCATCCGAATCAATTTAACCCCGGTCTGACCTTTGTAAAAATTCCCGGTCCGCTCATATTTCCATAATTTAGTGAACTTTTCACGCTAAACCCTACTTATGTATTCCGAAAAGTTTGAGCATATTGCGTGCACACACGAGAGATGGCGCATAAACAAAAGTAGCAGTAAGCGAAAGTTGTACCCTGATGTACACACACACACACATACACTCAGGTATGTGGTAAGCATAAGTAGTCGTCGTCGTCGTCCTTACCTACTTATATATATATATATATGTATATATAATATTCAAATCGAGATAACCATCTTCACTGTGTGTACAATGTTATATTGCATTTATAAATCTCTGTATATATAAGTTATATACCGTACTCGCTCGCGTGAACCAAAATTGTTTGAAAAGCTTTTTATGAAAATGCAAAATTGCTGATTGAAAAGATTGAATAAGCGAGTGTGTAACACAATAAAATATATGTTGTGTGTGTAACGGTATTTGGAAAATAAAACTACAATTCTACAACGAAAAGCGTGAGCACGGCAGATGTTTGGAATTGAATACGAGCGTGTTTTGTATTTACATCAGCACAAATAACATACAGGTGTAATACTCTATTACAGGTGTGTAATAGGACTACTATTTATAATCAAAAATGTAAGTCATTCATTTCATTGTGCGAGTACATAAATAAGAGTATATTTATACACTCACACTCACAAACACACACAAATAAACAGCCATAAAAAATACAGAGAACTAATAATATACGACACAGAGTATATAAATATATATAGTACGCATTCGCACGTGATCCATTTGACGCGCGGCGCGGCGCGGAGCGGAGGAGCCGAGCCGATCCTGATGTGTGTGGACTAAAATTATTTCAACCGCATCCCAGAAACTACACCCGCGGGAATAAAGTTAAAACGAGACCATAATATAAAATATTCTCCCGATGAAGTGAAAATGTTTGTACACGTTGACGCAGAATACGCGTATATGTTATACATACGTTACCCCGTTCACCGCACCGCATCGCATCGCATCGCATTTTATTTTAGACACTATATGATAATATATGTATTTTAGCACTATATAAAATACTATACTGTATATATATATATTATATATGTATATATTTAGTGGAGTTCCATAATTAATGGTGATTGCTGTTTTTGTTTAGAGTTTTTGGATGAAAGTTTAGATTAAAGTTTGAATGGGTTTTTTAACAAATACCAAAAGTGCAGGTAAAGAACATTTTCATCGCGCTCTCAAATCTGGCAAAAAACCACTGAAGCGTTGCACGGCATCGCTATTCAGACATTTATAGAGTAGATGTTCAATTTTGCTTGCTCCTGTAGTATAAAATGAAAATTAAAATTTTAATTACAAACAAAAATAGAAGAAAAAGAAAGTTTTTAAGCAGCTGCAAATAACAGCTTTTTTGTTTACTAAAAAACTCCATTTTTAAAAATGCTATTTTTTGGTTTACCTAAGTTTCTTCAAAAACTTTTTTTATTAAAAACACTTTTTGTTTAACCTAATTTAATTTCAATTGCCATTTTATAAAATAGCTTAATTTATGGCTAAATTAAATTTATCAAAAAAAATATTTTAAAAAAGCTCTTTTTAGTTTTCCTAAGTTTATTGAAAAACTTGTTTTATAAAAAGCCCATTTTGTTTTTTTGTTTACCAAGTAAGTTTCTACTGCCATATTATAAAAAAGCTCTTTTTGGCTTAACTAAGTTTATAAAAAAAAAACGATTTTAAAAAAGCTCTATTTTGGTTTACATAAGTTAATGTAATAACTTTTTTATATAAAGGTCTTTTTGTTTTATTTTGTTCACCATAGTTTGTTTCTATCGCCATTTTATAAAATATAGCTCTTTTTTGGTATACCTCAGTTTCTTGAAACAGCTTTTTTGGAAAGCGCTTTTTTTCGTTTCGTTAATTTTTTGGTTTACCTCAGTTTTCTTTCTATCGCCTTTTTTAAAAAAGCTCTTTTTGGTTTACAAAAAAACTTATTTTTAAAAAAATTACTGGAAAAAATTAAATGCTTTATTTGTTCTAATTGGTTTACCTAAGATTGTTTCTATCGTGATTTAATAAAATAAAGTTTTTTTTTGGTTTACCTAAAATTATTTAAAAACTTGTTTTTGAAAACTCTGTTTTCGTTCACCTAAGTTTTTCAAAAAACCTATTTTTATAAAAAGCTCTATTTTTTTGTTTTTGGTTTACTTAAGTTTGTTTCGCCATTTTATAAAATAGTTTCTCTGGTTTTTAAAAAAACCTTTTTTGAAAAACGCTTTTTTTCGTTTACCAAGTTTTTAAATACAAAAATAAAATATAAAAAACTCTATTTGTTTTTTTTTTTTTTGGTTTATTAAGTTTTTTTTTTATTTAGCTATTTTATAAAAATTTTTTTTTGGATAACAAAATTTTTGTTTCAAAAGTTCTTTTTTCGTTAACTAAATTTAATCAAAAGCATTTTTTTTTAAAACTCAATATTTTTTTTTGTTTTACTTAAATTTGTTTTTAAAAAGTAAAAAACAAATTTTAAAGCTTTTATTTTGTTTACCTAACACTTCAAACACTTTTATTTGTAAAAAAAATTGTAAAATAATTTACAAAATATCTATTTTAAAAAAAAAAATTTTTTGATTTATCAAAGTATAAAAAAAATGTATTATGCTTTTAATAGTTTTTTTTTACAGAAAAGCTATTATTATATACAAATATAATTAAAACCATTATCTATATAAAAACACCATATTTATGTAACATCTCATTTTGTATATGAAACGCTAGTATTTTTCTAACGAAATACTTTTCAATAGGAATTTTGGCATTATGTAAGAGTAGAAAAGAATTTTGCTAGAATAGTTCAAAAATTTGTCTGTAGAAAAGCTATATTTTGTTCAATAGAAAAATAACTGAAAAAAAGCTCTGGATATTTTATACAGACAATTAAAAAACTTTGTTTTTTTAAAGAAAAGCATTCAAGTTCAATTTTTATTAAACAAGTTCACATTTTTTATAGTAATGAAACTAAAAGGTAAACATAAAAATTAAAATTTTACCAAAATAAAATTAACACACACACAAAAAACATGTTACCTGAAATAAAAAAATGACATAAAAAACATGTTTGTGCCTAACCTTTTTTATGATAAAATTTACGGATTATAATTTGTTATCTATGTTTTATTCCATTGAAATAACCTCATGATTTGCTATAAAGAGAATTTATTTGTATACTTAGCTACGATAAGAAAACTGAAATTAAAAAAATTATACATATTTATACTTATATTTATACTTATATTATTATATAAAAAATAAAATTGGTTTTAGTTTTGGTTTGTATCATGTAAAGAAATTCCCAAGAAGGTTATTAAAGTAAATGTTCCAGTTACTTTTTTAAAAAAAATATTTTGTTTTAATTCATATAAAAGCTTTTTTCATTTTTTTGGGTTTAAACATTCTATATAAAACAATTTTTTTTTATTTTTTAATTATAAAGCAAACATTTTATATTTTTTTAAAAAAGCCTAAGAGTTTTTTTGAAAAGAAAGCTTCTCTTTTTAAAAAGAAAAAATTCTTAGTGTTTTTCTACCACATCTGGTTTTTCTGTTGTTTCTGTCTGACTTAAAAAGTGGGATTCCTTTTATCAAAAAGTACATTTTCTCATCGATATTTTTAATGAGACCATTTTTTATTTATCATAATTTAGAAATTCATAATGACAAAAATCAAAGAGAAGATTACACGAATTGGGGAAGTAACGTCCCATGTGTTAGGATTCGGACAAGAATCACCGGACAGAAGTAAGATCTCTTAAGTTTGAGCTATTGGGACATATCTATGAAAGAAATTATTTCAAAAGGTATTTTTTCTCAATAGTTAAAGATCTTCATTCTTATCACTTATAAGTGATATAGAAAAGCAGTGGTAAACAGCTTCGTGGTTTTAGCACTGCATTCATATCCAAATAAGGGCGGTTTGAGGCTAAAGCTATATCGCTCGTATATGTCATCTTTCTGATATAGACAAGAACATAATAATTGTTGGCAAACATAAGATCGATATAGCCCAACATCATGGTCAATTATGATCATTTTTTATATAAGACTTAGTTACACATAAAGCCTTTGGCAAAGTCTTTTTTTCTCTAAAAAAGTTCTTTTTTTTATATATTGCCACATTTCTATCTAGCAAAAATTTACAAACTCATGTAAATTAAGTAGAAAACAACTAATTCAATAAAACTCCAAGCACCGCCACCGGTTAATCAATTAATCATACTTCTTAAACGTTATTTTTTCTTGTGATTTTCAAATTGGTTTGACTTTGACTTACAAACCTAATGAAAACATAATGATTGCAAATGTACAGCTCAAGGGCCTCTTTATACGCACTAACTTAGCCCTGATTTTCATAACTAATATGTTTCGCGTGACTTATGCCATTAACTCACACTGTTTTCAAGGTTCATATACAAGAATGTGGATGTATTGTATATTATATATACATATATATATATATATATATAATATATATATGTATGTATATACCGGCAGTGAGTTTAATACTCAATAATTTTGAATACCCCAAACGATGACAGCGCACGCAGCCGTTTTTTTTTACTTCTCTATCGATGTAACAAACATATAATTTCCATAAATGAAGGGGAATCACTTTTATGAAAATCATGTAGGTGTAATTTGTTTAGCTTATTCAATTGCAAGTTAAAGGTAATTCGTAACGGAAACAGAATGGCCGTCTAGAGATTTTTGGAGTCATAAACGAACAATTACAGCTGACGAGATTCATGAGTAATTGTTATACTAAATGCGAAGATTACGAGAAATGCAATGAGGATGACATTGCAGTCACGGGTGGTTTTACTTTTGGGGTAGTATGTTGGCATCATTATACCCACCATGTGGTATAACAATGACGACGAAAATAGAATGTTAGGTCTATACTGATCAAGAAAATAAACCCTGATCTTTTAAATATTATTTCATTAACAATAAAATTCTCATAATCAGAAAAACATAAAATCTCAAATCCGATAAACTAATCTCAGAACCGATAACCTCAAAAAACACCAATACAAAAAAAACTTTGTGCACGCACACTTTTACCTAGCAAATAATTGTTCCTTGCTTGTTTTTTTGCTTGTTTTCTATCAATTTCGTATACCGACAATTAAAGCCTTAGAGGCAATAAATGAGCAGTTTTTAGATTTTATTAATTTCATTTTTTTATTATAATAATAAATATAAATAAATAAAAGAAATCAAGTATTTTAATGAATCTTTATTGGCCATGTATTTTTGTTCACCTTGTGATAGACGAAATTTTTTCGTTTTATTATCAGGCGCAAAAACAAATAACTAATTGACCATGGGAAAAACATGGATTTTCTAGATTCAGACCACAAACTTTCAAGGATTGGCCTTGTGATATGTTAATGGTCATGGCGAATGCAAGACGGATCGGAAATTGAAGTCGTTTAAACTCAAACGGCATATCGGTTGGGATCATCGGGATCCTTGGAATGAGAACTTCCTCACCTTCGATTTTTCCTTGGAGTGTCGTGGCGTAAATCACATTGTTCATTAATTTACTTAACACCAAACAGGTTCCATTGCACAGTTTTGGTTGGTTTATGTTTCGGCATTAAGGAAATATAAACCACCATTTTCATCCTTAATTACCTTCATTATTGTATCTTAAACCTCCTTTTGTAGTTGAAAATTCTTTGATGAATCATTCCAAGTGTAATAACGTGGCATCTCCAATTAAAGCATAGTTCGTGCAAACGGATAGCTTTAGCTGATCGCAAAAAAAAATTCTCGCAAACTACGTCCATTGGCCTAATGCTGCAATCGTTTCGCAACGCTGCTCGATTAAAATCACTACTTGATAAATTTCTTCTTGTGCGTCCAAAATTATCAATTGAATGAACGGCTAGATTGATGTTTTGACTTATAAATTTTTCGTTTTTCTGTCTGCTGCGTTTTGTTATTCCATGTCAGTTGCGTTTGTTTTACCACGTTGTATGTCACGTCCCACGGGAAAAAGTATCCTATGTCCGTCTCCTGGTTCTAAGCTACCTCCACACCAATTTAAATAGTGTAACTATTACGACTTCCTTTTATATATATATAAAATATATGTAGATATATTTGCAGCGATTGATTTAGTAAATATTATTGACGATAAAATTAATTTCTTTGATGATAATATAAATCATCTCTTCAATTGTTTTGTACCCTTAATAAAAAATAAAGTTACAAAATAATGTAAAACCATGGCATAACATTGAATTATTAGCCTTTGCAAATACAAAAAACACATTGCTTATATAGGGTGTGGAGAAAATCAAGATCAATATCTGATTGGGACGTTTTTGTGAACCTTAAAAAAATCACCAAGCTATACTAAATATACAGCAAGTAGATTTTGAACCAAAATTCGATCGATTTACATTTCCAAGTATCTCTACACCAAAAGAAGCATCACCCAAATCTTTGAATGATTATCGACCAATTAGTATTCTCAGCCTCGCTATATCAAAAGTGTATAAAAATAGTTATTAAAAAACAAATGAATGATCACTTAACAATCTCTTATCTGACAGCTTGGGCTATTATATGTATTAATTACTGATGGCATAAGGTAAGATCTTGAATCCCAAGTGTCGTTTTGTTTTTGGATTTTACAAGGCTTTCGACACAGTAAACCACAAAGCACCACTATGCTGTAAACTCAGCAATTTGTTAATATTTTCAACTTCGACAGGAAACTAGTAACTTCATATCTTTCAAATATAACTCAAATTACAACTGAATTGTGTATGCTGTAGTATTATATTATTAAATCGCGGAGTTCCTCAAGGTTCTGTACTTGAACCACTTTATTTTCTCAGTTTTTATAAATTATTTACCAAATGTAGTAATTAATAACATGTTCAGTGGAGACCTAAGAATTGGACCAGATATCATAAATATCAAGATAAATAGCGTTAATATCAATTTGGACTAATTATCTCTGCCTTGATGAGTTGTTGGGGAGAGAACCCCCCAACCCCGTATAACATAATATGGTTTCTAGAAAATGTGAAGGAGTGGTTCAAAGATTTGGTAAAACATTAGAAAAAAACATATTCCAGAGCGTCCGGAAAGTGTGGTCAGTGTGTGTTGGGTATCAAATTAAAGACATTTAAAATATCTCTATTTAAAAAAAATTGGGGTATCGGACAACCCATTTTTAAAGCATTACCCGTTAAGATGAGTGAATAGATGCGTTTTTTTTACATGCTGTTAGTGTGTTTGGTATTAAATTCAAGGTATTTAAAATATTTACAATATAAAAAATAAAAGGGGGAAATCGGACCCCTCATTCAGGAGATATTCAAAATATCGTTATATTTCATACAATTTTTGATATAGAGAGAGGAGGGGAAGGGGGAAAACGAAAGAAATGATGCCATTTTTTTTTCAAAATGTCAAATCAATACAGCCCCTAATTTTTTGGGGCCGGAGATCCCCATTGCCAAAATATATATTCTCTATATATCTGTTTCATTTGGTTCAATTTCGTATGAGTCAGCCGACCACGAAATAAGGTTTAAATGGCCTGAAACCATATTAAGCTTACACTTATTAAGAGTGTCCACGGCCTAAAGAGCTGTTTAGGTTTGGCCTTTTACAAAATAATGGCATCCTTTTTTTCGTCTTTTTCCCTTCTCTCCTCCTCCTAGAGCAAATTATATAAAATATAACGTTTTTTTGAATATCTCCTAAATTTTATTTTTAAATTTTTGATATTTTCAATTCCTTCAATTTTATACCCAACACACTAAGCATACTTTCCAAGATGCTGCGGAATATTTTTTTCTTTTTTTTTCCAAATCTTTAAACCCCTCCCACCCCTAAGGAGTTAATTTCCTATAAGCCATATTATGTTATTCGGGGTTGGGAAGACCTACTTATGATAAAGTAGGAGATGAAAAAAACGCAGGCACTAAAGCTTAAACTGCACAAACGCCAATTACGACGTGTACGACTAAATCCATAGAAAACGAAAGAAACTATTCATATCCTTCTATAATAACATGAAAAATCTATGTTAAATAATAAGTTCTACTGGACAGATCATATATTAATGCAATATGAGAAAAAAATTTAGTGGACTTAGAAGTTTATAAATAACACTTAAATAATTTATTACCACAATGTTTGCTTCTGAGACTAGTTAAATCACTATATTGATCTCATGTTTCAATTACGGTTTGTGTTCTAACTTTTAGTCTTTAATGCTCTTAGATAGATTGCTGTACTTTCGACAATTTTTACTATTGGGATGAACGTAACAAAAATATATTATAAACTTAAAGAATTTTACGGAAAAAATTGTATTCTTTTGATTATTAATAAAAAATATATATTTATTTATTCCGTTATCCCTCTGAAACCGTTATTAAAAAAAATAAGCAGCACTTTCGGAATCAGCGAGTCGAACCGCAAAAGAAATAATGTATATGGTGTATGGCAAACGAATTCTCAAACCAATTTATTGGTAAGGTTCCGAAATCCAGTAACAAAAATCCAGAAAACCAAAATCCAGAAATCCAGTATACACTAAAAATTTCGTTACGAACCTTTTTTAAACAATTATTCTATGTATATTTGTTTTATACAATGATTTTTTTCTGGATTGTCTGAATTTACCATTTTTCTGGTTTTGTCTTTCTGGATTTATAAAAATTCAGGCATAAGTATTTTTTGATATTTTTTAATGGATTTCATCCCGCAACTTAAATGTGTAGAATAGTGAAATTTGAAAATTGAACTGCGTTATACGGTGCAAATGAACTTGCTTTGATAGAATCGGGCATTTATCTTTATTTTATATATTTTTTATTGTCTACAAATATTCTCCGACTCCATAAGACGACAGAAAACCTGTGTAAATCAACAAATAAGCATCAAAACATCAATTCCTGTCATTTTTTATTTATTAATGAATGATCTTGATCTGTGTTTGTGGTGGAGTGCGGTGCTTTCGAGTGGTTTTATTATAACCCATTCTTTTGCTCCATATCTCACTCTATTATTCTGCATTATAATATTTGTTATATTTTACATTTATAATATATATTTATATATTTATTTTACACAATCGAATTTCAGCTGTTTTTTGAGTTGTTGTTTTTTTGTTTAATTAAATCACTATATCAAAATATATTATACAATCATAATTATTATACTCTAGAAATGGTCAACAGAAAATAATATTATTTATATATATATATATATGTATATAATGTGTGTGTGTATGCTGAGTGTTGTGGGACTGCGTATTGTGAAAAGGTGTGTGAGTGTCTTTGAGTGTGAGCTGCTTTTGTGTGAATGTTTTGTTTTTTTTATTTTTTGCGATGTTTTTTTTATATCAAATCGAAGTTATATAGCAAATAGTTCTGGGATTGTGTATAAGTGTGTGTGTGTGTGTGTTTCGATAACAAGAAATAAATGGGTAATTGGCTAGTTGTTGGCCAATCAAACAAAATTATGTAATACACCCTTTTTTCAGTTGTGAATTCAAGCAACTGCAACTAAAGGTTTGATCGCATGTGACCGACGAAGCCTCCATAAAAACAGGATAATTGTCTCTCCTTAAATAGTGTAGACTGTAGAGCAACGACGGCACACGCCCACGCGACGGCTTTTCATTTATAACGCTGCGTCAACAATTTTTTTATATATATATGTCTTATGTTTATATAGAATATATGTGTAATTTTTTTGGGGAAGATTAGAAAATCGCAGACATGAAAATTGAACAAGGGTGGAGGTGTAGTGGGATTTGAGGGAAGCAAGGAATAAAAGGTGACCGAGTTAACCGTCCAGCAGCATGTCGCTTTTACTTCGTTTACTAATCAGGTAACAATTTGCTAAAACCATTTGCGATAGGTATTTAATTCGATCGTACGGGCTCGGATGTACCATTAGCTCGTTTAACAGGTCCAGTCCATGCTCGTCCTCTACCAGTCGCGAGTATTTCAGCGGATACACCTGCAAATTAGCGGTTTTAGACTCTCTCTCTCTTTCTTACTGCCTATCACTCGACAATTGACTAAATGGTCCACTTTAAAAATACCTTTGTTAAATTGGCTAGTGCCCAGACAGCCCAGTGTTGGCACTCGGGTGTGTCGTAGCAGCGCACCAGTCCCAGGATTGGCTCGAAGCTGCGGTAGTTTATGTTCCGCTCTGCGTCTAGATTCCATCGTTCGATGGCTACCACCATGCGCCGGAGGACTTCATTGCGCGTCGGCACCTCCACGGACCATGCGTCTGCGCCATCGGAGGCGATGTGTGCCAGGACACCGGCCGCATTGTAGCTGACCTATTCAAGGATTGAATTTTAGCTAGATATCTATCTCTCAATCTCTTGCTCATTTGTACGAGCTATTGAGATTGTTCATTGTTATCAATGATTTCATTCTAGATATTCTAGAGTTTTATATAATAAAAATATAGGTTACCTCGATGCCATCACTACACGACTCTAGTAAGTTTGAAAACACCGTTATAAACTCGGACGTCATGAGACGGTGCCGCAGTTTCTTAACCTCTGCCACATTGCCCAGCAAGCCCATCATGTTTCGCAGGAGCTCCTCTTTCTCCGGAAAACACTAAACGAATAATTGCATTGTAAATATTACCTCAAAAAAAAAAGTTTATTAAACCCACCCGCAGACAGCCCAGAAAGTGCTCCATGCCCTGACCGTCCAGAAAGCGTTCGCAGTTCAGTGGTGTCTCATCGGTGACGTTCCACATCGTCGACCAGGCCACCTCCATCACGTCGTCGAATACCTTTCGTGACAGGCGATCGTTGATCAGGCTCAGCATTGTCTAAGAAAGAGCAAATGAGACAGTAATTTTAAAATAAATAATCTTAAATTACCGAAATCGCTCCCAAGTCGCCGAGAAACAGCTTCTGGCTGCCGTCCACTTGACACGCAAGCGAGTTCAGCAGGTAGATGGCGATGCGCTGAACGAATCCCTCTTGCTCCGAGTCCGAGACGCCGTGCAGCAGGATCCGAACAAGTCGCTCGTACTCGAATAACTATTTTTTGGATAAATATAAAAAATACAGGACAATCAGAACACACACACAAATTCCATCGAGTCTACAAAACGCATACCACATCACTGGGAATCGAGAACTGGCACAGGGTCAGACAACCGTTGCGCATCATTGTGTCGTCGGTCAGATGCGTTGACATTCCGTTGAGCAGCGTGCGGATAATGTGATTCTTTAGCGGTGTGCCGAACTTGCTCTTGTCCTGACCTTTTACAATGTAAAACAGTGTGGCACTGAAATATCATGAATTATTGAGTTGTTCTGATAAACTTAAATGTCGTTCAGAACACACCTTCCCGAGATCTGCATGTGTTTAACACGCAGGTGACGATCCATCGCAGACAGTACAACGTCCAGAGCCCGGTGAATAGATTTGCAGCTCTCGAAGCGCAGCAAATGATACAAATCGTTCAAAACCTGAATAATGAGAAGTTCGTAAAGATAATTCATTAGATTGTGAGGAAAACAATACTTTTGTCAGCATTATTGGCCTGTCCTGGTACACTATGGCCGATGTCAGAATCTGCTCCTCGTTTGCCTCGCCCGATATCTACACAAAATTGAGAGAATCATAATTGTTAGCTAATTACTTCAATAGCTTGAAAGGATGTACCTTCAACGCAGGAATATCATAACGTCTGCAAGCCGAATGTGCCGTATTGTACAGACCGAGAAACAGCAGTGGATTATTTGCCCGACTATTCAGACCCGGTATGTCGGAACTCTTCACCTTATCGGTGGCCTGGAACTGTGCCACTCCTGTGCCCGCTAAATTAGTGCCCGAGATGTCAAGGTGTGACAATAACGGCAGACTCTCGACGATCAATGCTAGCAACTGATTCGGATTCTTGTAGTCACCATTTGCACTGGCACCAAACGCCGTTGAGATGTCCAATGCCGTAAGACTCCGGAGTTTGCATATTATTGGTATCTCGGGCTCCAGTGGCCAGATATTGAATAGAATCAATGTGGACAAATTCGGAAGGTTTACGAGCGACACTAGACTGAAGCCAGAGAATATGCAGGCGGTCAGATCCAAGTACGACAGATCTGTGAGGTGGCTGTAAAAATAAATAGGTATAGTAATAGGCTGTTGGACAGGACAGGACACAGAAGCTAGCTCAACCAAATTTACCTAAATTTCAGCGTTGCCTGTAGCACGACCGCATTCAGTGTGAGCTTTTTCAACTGTGGCAGATTCAGCTGAAAGTCAATGGCCTGCTTCTCGTTTGGTTCACTGTACTTGAGCATGTCCACGTAGCGTCCTAGCTCCAGAACCTTTAGGGTGGCACAGTTGTCGATCAACGTTTGCCAGCACTGTGTGGTCACACTGTCACAGTACCACATCGACAGCGAGGCCAGATTATGCTGCAGTAACATGGCCATGCCGTCGTCTGTGATCGTGCAATTGCGTAGTGTGACATACTTCAGGGGCGTCCGGTGCACGTCTCGAAATATATAGATAAACAGATCGTTTACGTCCTGGTTGCAGTCTTGATGGTATTTTATAAATCTGAAATTAGAGTTAGTTAGTTTTTGAATATCTCGCACCCACTTAAATTAGGCAGAAGTACTTAAATTAGGGTGGGGCTAATTTAATTCAATTTAAAGTGATTCATATATAAACAAATATAATTTCTTGATCCTTGACTTATAGTTTTTACACACACACACAGTTAAGACACCTTTTGCGTCACATTTGTTCTATGTATATTTACATAACAAAAACAATGGATCAAAAACAGTGGTGGTGGGGATAAATGCGTGATCAAAATAAAATAAAAATGAAAACTCGTCGAAAATCTGGAAACTTACCTATCACAGATTTCGTTGGGAATTACAATGCCCTCTTTCAGCTCAAAGTGATTATTGGTTGGGTTCTCATCGTACACTACGTTCAGGTTGGACGACAGATACTTGAACACGATCTCTAGAAGTGTGGGCAGATCTTCGTCCAGAACGCCATTGGCTTTGAGGCGTACGCGTCCACTCATCTTGTGTACTGTGTGTGTCTTTTTGCGCGATGACCTCCGGGTACGTTTGTGAAACGTTTCCTCTTCTTACCAGCACAACTTCTACCTGGGCGGGTAAGGTCCTCTACAATCCCTCTTACTACCTTCTAATTCTATCGCCTATTCACCGGACTGCATTGTACACACTCGCAATCCGAATGTTTGCACTTGTTCAAACCAGAGAGGCGCCCCTTTATTTTGATTTGTAAAATTCTCATACACACACACAAAAAAAAGTATCTAAAAATATCAAATCACATACACGGACACCAAAAACTATTAAAACCAAAAACGAATTTGAATGGCTGCAGTAAAGTAGCAGAGCACCAGCAGCAAATATATGTATATTAATTATAATTCTCTCAGCTGCTGCTGCTGCTGCTGCGATTGCGTGACACGATCCCAATTTTTGACCAAACGCAGGGGGTAGTTCTAATTATTATTGTTTCGATGGCTTTGGGCGCACAGGGAGCCCGACTTTGGTGCTAGTACAGCTGTGTCGATTATTGTGGTGCGGAGCGTTGCACAACAAACATATATGCGTATATATTTATATATATGATGTATTTGGCTGTGTGTGTTGGAAAATTATTTAGAGAAAAATAATAATATTACGATTGTATTACATATATATCTCTATTTTTTGACAGAACTTCAAATAGCAAAAGGTTTTTTGTTGTTCATTTTGTGGGTACTGCAGTACCGTTGTGAAGTTGGCTGTGGTTGTTATTTGTGAGGGTGTGTGTGTGTTGTGTATTTGTTCATGCTTTGTGTGCGTTTGTGTGAGTTGGTGCAGCACAAAGCAGCTGACGAGAAGAGCAGGGCTGCACTCAGTAAAAGATTGAATGCACTTGAGAATTGGCTAAATATACAAAGCCAATGGCGTTCTGGATGAAGGTGCATAATGACATAAACTGATAAATTAAAGCGGATATCCGTAATGTCAGCGTCAAATGCTAATTTTTGGAAGCTTATCTTATTGATAACGACATTGAGATCATTTTGACTAAATATAAAAAAAATAATTGAACATTTAATTCGATTCAAACTGCTTTGATGGAATCGTACAATAATTGAAGATACAAATTAAATCAAACCGATAAGCTGCCAAAATAAACCACAGCAAGAAAATTAGTTGGATACAGTTAATAGCGAGGTTAATAGAATCTTAAAACAAATTTTGTACATAATAATTAATCATATCTATAAAAAATAAATAAACATCTAAAGAATTATTTCTGAAAACAATTTTAGTGATAATTTAAATCTCTGGAGATTTTCTTTATAGTGGTATTTTAATTCCTAAAAGAATACAGAAATCATGTTAAATAATTTATTACATTTAAAGTCATTTAATTATTGCAAGGGTTCTATCAAGAATAATTCACAATCGTTTCAAAAACATATGTTTAAAGTACTAGATTACGATGAACACACGCAAATGACAGCTGTCACTTGTGCTCTTGAAAATATATTACGTATACGTAATTACTGCATATATCGATAAGAAAATAAAAATAACAAAGTTTTTACCTTTCCGAAATTATAACACAAAATACGCGCAGCTACAATGCTATCCCGGTGCTACAGTCTCGCACGAACCAATGCAACTCGCACGAGCAATACCTGCAATGCTCTTCTCAGGGTATTTATTTCTATTTTCATTACGTAAACTCCTTCGTACTTCATAACATAACCAAACATTTGTAGACCACCGCACAACCAAAGATAACAGCTCGAAGCTATCACTTGCTGCCGAAGTCGACGCAAATATCTAGAATTGCTCTGACCGCTCGCCATTTGCCGGCTACAAGCGTATGCCTTCTACCGGTGCGTAATCTCAGCGAACAGGCTAGCGCATACGAAGAGCTGCTAACGGATGAAATTGCGAAACCGGCACCAGCGTTAGCAGAAACAACCACTTCGGTCGAACCCGCCTTTGCCACACTCGATCTGGGCGGCTGGAGTCCGGTTGGTCTAATCCAGAATGCCATGGAATATGCACACATCACCTGTGATCTACCGTGGTGGGGCACCATCATGATCGGTACGATTTGCGTGCGCACCATAATCTTTCCGCTTGTTATAATGGCTCAACGCAATGCGGCCAAGATGAGCAATAATATGCCTCAGATGCAAGTGCTGCAAATGAAGATGACCGAAGCACGTCAGTCGGGCAACGCAATGGAGTCTGCACGGTACGCACAGGAAATGGTGTCATTCATGAAGGAGAAGGACTTGAACCCGCTGAAAACGATGCTGGTGCCATTGGCACAGGCACCGCTGTTCATTTCGTTCTTCATGAGTTTGCGTCAGATGGCCAATGCTCCGGTAGAGTCGATGCATGCAGGTGGACTGTTTTGGTTCACCGATTTAACGGTACCCGATCAGTTTTATCTGTTGCCATTGATTACGAGCGCAACGCTGTATCTGACGATTGCTATTGGAATGGACGGTGGCAAGCTGGCCGCACAGAATATGCAGGTCATGAACTATGTGCTGCGAGCCATGCCCATTGTTATATTTCCGTTTATTATGCATTTTCCGGGAGCGATTCTGTGGTACTGGGCGTGCAGTAATTTTATCTCGCTGCTGCAGGTAAGAAAATAGACGAAAGGCTATTGGCTAAAATTAAAATGCTTTTGTTTTGTAGGTGGGTATTTTAAAGGTGCCCGCCGTGAGGGACTACTTCAAGATCGAGCGAACGGTTGTGCATTCAGCCGACTCCATGCCGGTTAAGGCGAAACCTTTTATGGAGGGTTTCAAAGAGTGTAAGTTTATTTCTAGCTAAATTTGAATTTAAATAAATGATTTTGAATTTTGTTTGAAACAGCCTTGACTAACATGAAAATATCAAAAGAGCTAGCCGAACGCAAGCGCATCGATGAGATTCAACTTCAACGGGCGGCACGTGGAGCAGTGCCTAAGCTGCAGATGCCAACCGTGCGGAGCTCCACAACGGTGGACAGTCCAAAAAAGCCCGAGTATAAATGCAATCTAGAGAGGACTTAAAACCGGACATATATGACGTATATTGTGGTTTTTCAGGTTAAGTCTGCCCTAATTCTGTGTGCAAGGTTCCCAGAGAAGTTTTGCATGATGTAGAAGCTTTCTTAAGCGTCATAAATGTAAATATGTAAATGAAGACGCACGCACAAATAACTAACGATAATCTATACCGAAGGAACAAATAAAATGAAAATTAAAAATTGTATCAATCTGTGATATTATTAATAATAACACTAAATAAATGAGTTTTATTTTAAAAAAATAATATAATAATCTTATTAATGTACACTTTTGTAGAATCTAGAAGGAGCCATCTCTATTGCAAACGCTTCTATATTATTTTACGGCAATGCACTGATTGATCACCTCGATCAGGTGATTATTTTCTAGGGCGGCTGCAACGCGTTCTTTGTCGGCCAGCTGCTTGTTAACAGCGTGCTCGGACGCATGGGCACCGGGTGTGATCTCTACAGTGACCTTGAAGCGTGGCGGCAGCGAGCGTAGCAGTTTTACGCGTATGGACAGTCCAATGAGCGTTGCCATGCTGCAGTGCGGAATGGTCGGCGTGAAGTTCACCGTGACTGCGTTCCGTTCATTGTCCACTTTAATGAGGTCCATCTGGACGACGTGCAATTCTTCAAGCGACAATGGATGCTCTGGGTCGTTGATCACTCGAATCAAATCTGAAAAATACGCATTTCAAGGTTATGGGGGGAATTGATTTTATTGTGTCAGCTATGATTTACCAAAAATCTCACGCTCGTCAAAAGGATCTACGATGTTGTCGTCCTCGTCCGCAGAGGACAGCTGGCGTTCAGCACTCTTCTTGTAAACGTTGGGGTTGAGGTTCTCGATTTCCATGGTTTCTTTTTGGATTAAAGTAAATGCTTAGTAAAAAATCTGCTGTTTTTATTTTTGTTATGATTTTTGATGAGCGTTCATCGGACTGCGCAACGACATGTGCGTGACGTTTTGTGAAATGTCAAAAGTAAAGCTTTTTTAGTACGTTCATACAAATGCATGCTTTTTTGTTGCCAAATTTACAATTTTTGGCTGAGGATTTCTATATGAGTATTAAGATCGGTATTAAACTCGGTATTAAGTATTTAAAGAGCTCTAAATCAACCAACAAACGTTGGGGAAATTGAAAAATTGGGTTAAATTAAAAGAAAAAACAGTTTATAAAATTTCAAACGGTTATTTAGGGAACTCTTAAATTATAAGCGCAGTTTTTAAAAGATACGCACACAGATATACGCATCTTGTATGCATTAATTTGAACATTTATTTTATATTTAATAAAGTTTTAAAAATAATATATATAGTAAATTAACGCGTTTTTTAACATCACCTGTCCAGACGATTTTAAATATATTTTAATTATATTCCAGAATTTTTAGAATTTTAAAATATTATTAAATAGTCATCTCTCTTTGGACAAATTTGGTGGCCCTAAAAAGGGCCGTTTTTGTCCATTGAGGTTGAGGACAATAATACTGCTGGCGGCCTTGGTACCTTCACTGACGGCGTGCTTGAACAGCTTACCGGTCAGCGGGCAACACTAACACCCCGTCAAACAATTTCAACTTTTTTGCACTTAAGCTGGACTTTATCTGCCTTCATGAGGCAGAGACAGATGTCATGCACGTGTATGCAAATTC
>JAAAKO020062489.1:0-10138 GCA_010015015.2 Bolitophila cinerea | reverse complement strand
GAATAATAAAAATGAATTTTGACAAAAAAATGTGTTTTTCATTGAAACGATACGAACTTTTCAGCCGACCTGTTACACATGGTAATGTAAATATAATACATAAAGTAATATTTTAATTAAACAAAAATAAACAAAATATTATCGAAGTAATACAAAATCAGGCTTAGATATTAAATCCTAACATCTATTAATGAGTTCATGCACTTAAAGTTACACAACTTGTAGTGTTGAACAAATTAAAACGTGTAAGACATTACCAATTTAATCAAGCTACCGGGTTAGATCTGACGCTTCGCCGGAACGCGTCTCGCGAGATGTTAAAGTCAAACCATCTGGAAAAACGGTTAAAATACTTAGTCATTGGCTCTGCTTGCCCATACGAAGTACTGTACTTTTTAACTTTTAAGAAATCATGCTCGCACAAAACTCGAGCAGGTACATTAAATTGAACTAGTGACAACACATATGGTGCGTCAATGCGATCTGATAAAAGGTCAAAAATGAAGAACAGACCCGCGTTTTTACGTCTAACTGAATTTCGCCCACAACGGACCGCATAGGGAGGAAGGACAAAATTAAAATACATAAAAAAAAATATAATGTATTTTACTCCAATTGTATTTAAATTACAATTTTAAAAAGAAGTTTTATTTTGAATTAAAAATACATTTTGAAAAAAAGTAGAAGTTTTTTACCTAAATAGTATTTAAAAGTGTATGTATTTTGTATTTTAAATACTTTTAGAATGTAAAAAACTGAACTGAGCATTTTCCGAAATAACAATTCCCCGATACCGGCAATTCCACGAAAACGACAATTCGGGAACCTAAATATGAAAATTCCTCAAGAACGATAATAGACCGATAAACTTTTGTTGATTATGTTTTTTATATTTTTTTATGTTGTTATTGTCGAGACCATGGGGTTACTGCCAGTGTTCGCTTACGTAAGCAAAGTGACTGAATTAAGCGGACTGCTGTGGTTCTGGACAACCAAAAATATGTAAATGCATGTATTTTTGTATATACACATTTGTTTTAAGTTCAGGTGGTTCTTTTAAGCCATACTTGTTAGTGCATTTTTTTTTTCATAAATGCATATTTTTTGGCCTTTTAGGAGCATTTTTATGCATATTTTACATTTTCAAGCATATTTTGTACAATAAGTAGCAGATTTACTTCTTTTCTAGTAATTCTAAGTCTATTATTTAAATGTTTTATTTATCCCAAATAATAAAATAATTAAATAAAAACATAAGAACTACATTAATATTTAAAGCATTTTTCCATTTTTGTTGTTTCTCTTATTAGGATTTTTCCACCATAAAAAAACATTTTAAGAGTGAAAAGAGAGAAAAGAGTGATTTAATGTTAAAACTGTCCCAAACAAATAAATTAGTATAGTAAAAATGAAAAAAAATCAAACACTAAAAATTGTTTTACAGGAGAATAGAAATTAATAGAAGCTTTGGCAATGGGTTAAAAGATGGGTTTTTAATATATTGTTTGCCGTTTTAGAAACTACCTTTCCTTAAACACATTTATGCCCCGAAAAATCATTTAAAAAGGGGCGATAACTTTAAAACACCTCCTTTCCCTTAATACTTATTTATTGCGTGATTTTTTCATAGGGCAACTTGCGGGAAAATTGTCAAAAAAACCTTTTTCAAAATGACATACTACAAACAATCTTATAAGATAATATTTGCATTATTTTTAATTGTGATGCATAAGCATAATGTGTAATTTTAAGTGCATATTCTCCTGTTTGTGGAGCACCACGCTCACCACGCTCACGTGAGCGAACACAAGTGGCACCTGTATTTTGTTAGAGGATCAATTATTTGGTTATTAATATTACGAGACAGATCACGTTATAAGATTTTTCTGGACCAAAACTACATAATTTAATTTCAATCTATTATTACCTCAAATAATATATCAAACATAATATAATATTTGAGGCAATTTAAAATCAACATACAAACATTATTTTAAAATATTTATTTAACTCCAATTGTATATATGATCGGGCAATAAATGGGTACGAAGAAATTTTGTTAATTATTGTAAATATTTTTTTTTTTTTTTATTTTTAAATAATGCATTTTTCTAATTACCACTCTGTTTCAAGCCAATAGTAAATTTTGAATGTAGAATGCCCTTATTAGGAAATATGTTTTCCCACCATAACAATTGTTATGTAAATGGGAGAATAGTGGTTTAAAGTTAAAAATAACCACTTTTTAAATGGTTTTTGTAAAAAGTGTGTTAAATGAGGGAAAACTTCAAAGATGGCAAACTATAGATACATTTTTTTTCTTAGCAATTGCCTGGAAAATTTAAATTTGAACATTATAGATATTTTTAAATTTAATTATTATCCTCCCAGGATAATTTGCTTTTTTATACTGAAAGATAACATATTAAAGATATACGTCTAAGAATGAATAATGATTTATAATGATTTAATATATGGCTAATTAAAATGTAGTTTCTATGAAACTTAAAAAAACAGTTTTGAAATACGAACTGATTATTTTTAAAACATAATTTATCCAAGTTTAATTTTTCGAAGATTTATTTGAACAAAAACATACACACTTAATTTTCAATAAGCCATTAAATCACTGCTCAAATGACGTAAAATTGGTTTTGTCCTTAATCAATGTATCAAAAAACACAGCACATTATACTTTCTTATCTTTTCGAAATTATTACATTTTTTATAATACAAAACTATGTAGTATTTAAAAATACATTTGAATTTCCTATAATTCAAAGATTTTTAACAGGGGTTTTGCCGGGTGCTTTGCCAAAAAAACAAAACTTTAAAATCAGTATCTCTTAACATAATTTCGTAAGCTTAGAAGGAAAACAAGAAAGGAATTTCTGAGACACAAAAGTGACGGACGGATGGACAAAAAACGCGGAATTATATAAGTATTCTCATATTAGCTACGCTGGTATAGAAGCCTAAAAACACTTATTACACTTTTTGGAAAATTGAGTTGATTTTATTGGAGTTGGATTGAAAGTGTCTTTATAAATTTTAACTAAATGCAGTTTCTTTAAAAAAATGTATTGAGGAAAACACACTAAAGGTACGATTACATGCACAGACACTTCTTTAAAAGTCTGTCACATATTGAATTTGAATTTCAAATGTTCGCAGACTACGTGAGAAAACATTACACGAAATTGATATCAAACACTTTTTGAAGAGAATGTGCACGATATGTCTTTGGGCACTTCAAAACAATTCAATCAATACGAAGAAAATTTCGTTTCGTTTCTAGAGAAAAGCACACACAGTCACAGTACATATGTTTTCCCGTCTTCCCACGTCCGCAGTGTATAAAGTCTTCTTTAATAATAATTTTCGCGGTAATTGTAGTAAAACAGCTGCGACTTTTCCGCAAAAGGGATTTTATTTCGTTTCATAATAAATAATCCATCAAACGTCAACTCGAATATGTATGCACATGTGATCATTGTGACGGTTTTTTGGAGTATTCTCTGAAAAGTCCGTCACATCTTGTCTGCATCAAACAAATGTCAGCTAAATTATGTCCGTACATGTAATCGGGTCGCAGACACAAAAAAAATGTTTGCAGAATTACGTCACAATAATGTCTGCCGCATACAAAATGCGACAGATGTATGCGAAAAGTATCTGGCTATGTAATCACACTGATTGCAGGCAAAATAGTACAGACAAATCGTACAGACATGAGGCAGATAGTCTGTATGATTTTGTCTGTTCATGTGTTCGTACCTTAACTCGTATTTATAAAGTGACATCAACTATACAGACAATGTTATCTATTTAGCGTGCCTTGAATTCTAAGCACATTCATTTTAAAAGTATGTTCCAAAAAAAACAAACTTTTTTTTTGGGATTTTTTTTACTAAAAACGCTCAAAACTCGGTAATAAAAAGTCCAACATTATTTTTGTAGATTTGATACTATAAAATAGTGATTTTTTATTAAAAAAATATATTTTTAAAACAATAATTCAAGGTGATCTATTCTTTTAACAGGGTACATTTAAAATTTCATTTACTGCTACTCACTACATAAACTAAGATCTTTGTATATTTAGAAAATATGTTTATGGTGTAAATTTCAAGCAAATTGAATGCCATATCCTGCCCGTCCGTTTTTATTAGCATTTAAAAAAAAATCTGTAAAAAACATCAAACAAAGGGTATTTTTTCAAAAATCCAAAGTATTTCATAATAATAGAATTATACTTTTAAAAAAGTAAGTAAATAATCTCAAAAGAAATAAAAAAATATATGTTTGGATTTTAGTTTTTAATTACATTATTTAAATTCTGGTAATTACTTTTATTTAAATGCTAATATAGACGTTTTTCCGAAAAATTACAAATACACATTAACATAGTTGTGTTATAAATATAACTACAATAAATTGTGCCAAAAAAAAACAAATTTGTATTAAAAAAATCAATACTGTCAAACAAATAAAAACATTGTGTGTCCAAAATAAATTATAAATTAAACATCAAAATACATGCAAATTTATTTTTTTAACAATTGTTTTGTGAGTATTTTTTGTTCACAATATTTTTTAAAAGGCACGATTTATTTTAAACTTTATCAATAAATGGATCACTTTCAATTAATATTTTTGTTTTTTATACTAAATAATAAAAACACCTATGCAAAAACCGAAAAAAAATAATCAAAAGGTAAATTTGTACCTTGTCAAGAAAAAAATTCCTCACATACAAAAAACACAATTTTCCTGGAATGCCAAAATGAAGCAATATATCAATTATATAGAAATAAATAAATTTGACTACACATTTAGCGCTCACCAAAAAAAAAATAGCTCCAAATAAATAAAAGTTGCCCTCTTACCGAAAAAACTCACCTAATAATATAAAAATAGGCGATATAATTTTCTGTCGGCTCAGTGTTTGGAAAATCTTTTTGTAGGTGAGCATTCTTTTTTCGGTTTGCATTGTTTTATTTTCGTCCACAAGATTTTTTTTTTTGGTGAGCGTTTATTTTATTTCATATTTTAGTTATAAATACGAATTCAGAAGCGAAAGCAAAAACGATTTTCAATATTCGTACATGCGTTCAATTTACTGCGGTTCAATTGGAAAGTGTTTTAAATGTGTAAACTAAATTTCATCATAATTTATAATGTTTTTGCAAAAATAAATCACAACAATGTTAAATGATTGTGAGAATAAAAAACTGATAATTACAACCTTATCAGTTAAATGTCGTTAGTGTATTTATAAAAGGTAAATTAATAATTAGTGAATGATAAATTTTATGTACTATAATATATAAATATATACATTTATATATATATATATATATATAACAACAGGTAACAAAAGCAAATCTATATCTATGTATATGTGTGTATAATAGATATTTTTGTATATGTTACAAATACCCTAATTGATGCGTCTTGTTTGAATACAAGGTCATGTGGTTTATGCTGTTTGTACCACGCCTTAGTTGAGCATAAAATGAATAATTAGAAGTAAAAGTTAGTGAAAATATACTCTTAACTTATATGTTTGTATAAACACTTACACACGACATATACGTATACATATACATATACATATACAATACATAAATACACGATATAAAAATACATAATACATTGTATTTTTAACGATATGACTGACATGAAAAATGTGTGTACGTGTTTATCAGTACAGTCGCGTAAACATTGTTTTTTATAACATTTTATTTAAACTTACCGTTTTATTCTATGTCCTGGACCACACTAAATATAACTTTACTATAAGGAATGCCTATATGAATCACTTAATCAATTTATTTAGTTAATACTTTCGCAAACGCGTGACTTTCTGTTGACCGGCTTGCTTCAACAATTGAATACAACTGCGTTTTTCTTCGAAGTCGAATGTCTATGTCGGTGAGCCAGTTTTAAGTATCGCTATTCGCTATATACATACATACACATATACATATTACATACACACATCCATATATATATACATGTGTAATAATGTGTATGCTTATTGCTGTGTCAGTCGCGTCGCGTCGGCGTCAACACGGGCGGCAACGGCAAGCGAGCGACGACGCGTAAACCGTCATCGCGCCGCACAGTAGATTACAATAATTTTTATAAGCATAAATAAATAAAAAATTACAAAATTTTTAAATTAATTAATTTTATTCAACCCTTAAATATTTTTTTATATTATATACAATATATTTTTTATAACTTAATAAATATCTACAATTATTTATTAAAATCCTTTTTTTAAATAAAAATCTTTTTTTATTTTTGACAATTTTTGAATGAATCCTATAAATTTAACTTAGAATTTTATGAATGAATTACTTTTTACAAACATATTTTGGTGGTATTATGTATTATTTTTATCGAAACTGTTATATTCTAAGTTGAATTGGAAAAATAATATGTCACATACAAAATAGTGTATATACTTTATTTGAAGAATTTGCCAATTCAACGGGGCTTTATCAATATCGAACGTTCGCTTTTTTACGTGATCTTACTGTTATACTCCACACTGCATACAATTGTATGTATGTTATATTTGGATTGTTCAAAAATTAAAGTGATTCAAAACGCAAATTTTCATTTTCATTTTTAGACCATCTTAATTTAAAAAAATTATTGCACTGCTAATTTAAATAAAATACCATCTACAGAAAAAAGGTTTCTTAAAATAATTGATTTTGATTTTTTACTGACCGGCCCTAAAAAATGTTTTATTATGTTATTAGTTATGCGATTTATTTTAATTTTGTACTGTGTATTAATTATTAAAAAAATCTTTTAGGGAAATGAATCGTTTGAGAAAGATATCTACGATGTTGTCTTCGATCCATCTTCAGTTATGCGTACATATGTTGGCCCAAAATAGCTTGAGGTCAGACAGACAGATCTTACTTTGGAAGATATCGCAGAGCTTGACAATCGCAATGTAGCAGTTTTGATGTGTGTACTAAATTTATAATAAAAATTGGTTCTTAAATATTAATTCTGGTGTAAAATATGAACTTAAATCGAGATCAATGTGCGTAGAATTCATTCTTCATAGATAGCAATATCTAATTTCATCAGACACTTGAGAGGGTGTCCGGCTGATTCGTCCCGCACAATTCATCCCGTACTACAATTAATACCGCACAATTCGTCCCGAGCATAAATCCCACAAAAAAAAATCTAAAAAGAAATTTTATGATATTTTTACTTGGTATATTTTACAATAGGAAAATTGCTTTGCCCGTTGATAAAACGACTGCTGCGTCTAGCACAAATTGTTCTATTTATTTTTTAAATTTATACTTATCATATTAATCTACACTATAATATATTGATTTTATTTTAGTATAATTTTGAGACGAATTGAGCTCGGGCGAATTGTGCAGGGACGAATTTTGCAGAGACAAACTGAGCTCCGGACTAATTGTGCTCGGGACGAATTGTGCGGGATGAATTGTGCGGTACGAATTAGCCTAGCACCCTTGAGAGTACTGTAACTATATTTATCAACAATTTAAAATTATAAAAAAAAATCAATGGGCAGTTAATTTAGATTCTTTGGTAAAATACACGCAAACGTGCGCATATGTTTACAGAAATAAAAAAAAACTAAATTTTTAAATTTGAAAAATTGAATTTAAAAAAATATACATATTTACAAACAATGCACGATTAACTAAAATAACAACCAATCATGTAAATAATAAGTAAGGAAAAAAACAAACAATCAAAAAAAAACAATCATATAAACAAGCAATTAAACATATACAAAACACATTCACATATACAACACACATATATATATATATATATATATATTCAATATACATACATACATTATACATACATAATAAACAATACAAATAAAGAAATCAAAATCATAATCCTTTAACCTTTCCCTCCTAAGACACCCCCCAGAACATATTCTGGATCCTCCTATGTCTGATACACCCAATCAAACTTAAATCGCTTTTTTCATTTTCTCGCCAAATATGCCGCAGAGAATTTGCGTTGCTTTACACTTGTATGGCATATATATTGTGGTCGCCATTTTGATATGTACTCGGGATACTTCAAAGAAAAACAAGATATGCGAGTAGGCAAAAGTATAACGGTTTTAGAACAGATTTTAAAATTGTGTAACTTTTTTTTCTAATTCATTGAAAACACTAATATTTCATTTAATATTCAAATTTATATTTGTATCAACACATAAACCGACCGAGAAAGAAGAGTGTGGCTGGTTATATGCCATGCATGAGTGTTTACACCAGACAGTGGCAAAATTATATGCCAAACCGCGGCATATATTATATAACAAATAGTGCGGCACATGATGTGCGGCATATAATATGACGTAGTTTGGCATATAATTTTGCCACAGTCTGGTGTGGACACTCATGCATAGCATATAACAAATAATATCTTCCATCTTTGGTATGTATATAGGACGCGCTAGTGTGAACCATTTATGTGCCTATTTGCCACATCTGCCATCAATTTTGCCGCTCAACCAACAAATTGGTTGGATTTTTTTATATGCCACACACACCTCTTCTTTCTCGGTCGGTTTGAATATTAAATGAAATAATAGTGTGTGGTGGCAAATACCTAAATATGCGGCACATGTTTCTTCTAGTGTGAACAGGTGTCAAAGATTAATAACTTGCGTATTTATATTTTGCCGCAGTGTGGCACATGATATATGCCGCCGTGTGAACTCAGCTTAACTCACTTTAAGATTTCTCGCGTCTATGACTTTAGCGCTTATGTCTTATGAAATATTGTTGTTGGCGAAGCTGTCTTGGTTCATATGTCTGCTCGTCAAAGTACTGGCGCCTTGGACTTATGGCTTATTTCTTGTAGCTCAGTAGTCCTTGGTGCATTGTGCGGATATGGGACTGGCGCTTCTGTCCCCACACCGGTCAGATCATGGTTAATGTTTTGATTACGCAGTCTTGAAGTCGCCTATTTATGTTTGAGCACTTGCAACCCATCCCCGATTGTTAGGAGTCGTAATGTGCCTTAAAAACGACTCTAAAAGATTTTACAAGGCAAATATATACATATTTTTTTAGATATCTGTATGTACTTGATCTTTCTTGATATATTTCGTCAACGAACTGGTAACATCAATGTTTAACTCTCTCTTTACATATTAGTGCGTTGCGTACCGCATTGTTGTTACCGCATCGGTCTTGTGCAAGTTGAAACCACAAAAGATAGTGAGAAGTATAGTGTATCAGTATCGTGTATGTATTATATAGTGGTGTAACTGTGCCTTTGTCTTCGTTTTGCGACACTTGCGCGATCCATTAACTTTATTCATACACTCTACGTTCTAGTTCACAATGACAAATCGTACCAACGTTCGTAAAGCGCTTAGCGAATCGATTTGTAGGTGTTGCAGCTTTTCAAAGCAGCCTGAAGCTCGAACTGCAGACAAACAAACAATCATGGGTAGAATTGATTATTTGCAAAGTAAATGGAGCAGTTACGAGGAGGTACACTTCGCGATCTTGGCAACAACAGGCTATGCCGATTTAGAAATGGAATTAAATCAATCAACCGCTTTAGAAGAAGAGTACCTTGCTGCATTAGCTACTTTTAAACGTATTCTAGCTAGATTTCCACCTGATCCGCCGCTACCAAACAACACAGACACTCAACGAGCTCAGCCGACGTACAGTAGTGCTCACTTGCCAAAAATAACGCTTCCATGTTTTAACGGGTCGTATCTAGAGTGGCGTTCTTATCATGACCTCTTCGTGTCAATGATACATTCGAACACAACGCTTCCAAATTCACAAAAGCTCCAGTATATCAAGCTAAGTCTAAACGGCGAAGCTGAGAATTTGATATGCTCTATACAAGTTATCGACGCAAATTACACAGAGGCGTGGAACATCCTTAATCAACGATATCAAAACGGCCGAGCTATAGTTAAAGCTTTTCTTAAACGAATGTTTGATTTTCCAAAAATCACTCAAGAGTTTGTAATGAAAATCCGCAGTTTAATTTGCAACACAAAGGAGTGTGTGCAAAAGCTCAAGGCGATAGGTCAATTTATTGAACACTGGGATGTGGTTCTCATCTA
>JAAAKO020062478.1:0-10140 GCA_010015015.2 Bolitophila cinerea | reverse complement strand
CAGATGCTCGAACATTTAAAATTTTAGACGCATTTAGGGTCATATTATTATTGTTCGATCATTTGACCTAAAAAGTGGCTAAAATTATAAATGTTCGCGCTTGTGAACGTTCGCGCATCTGAGCCGTCCCTTATAAAAATTGTTCGATCATATGACCCAAAATGCGTCTAAAATTTTAAATGTTCGAGCATCTGAACGTTCGCGCTTATGAACGTTCGCGCATCTGAGCTGTTCCCATAAAATCTTCCAAGCGTAAAGTAAGTGATTTCAAAACCAAATTACTTCTGTATGTTTTTACAATTACTTTTGAAGGTGTTAAATTATATTTATCTATAACATTTTATGTTTTTAGCTCTATCAATATCCAAATCAAGAATATGCTGTAAAGCATTCTATGGAAATATATACTATACATAGAAGACAAGAATTTAAGCTTAATGAGAAAGGAATTGATTTTTTGTAGGTAGTGGCAAAAATGGTGTCCTCAAATTGCAGACTGCATAATGCACATGTACTGTCACGCACAGGTCACGCCTCAAGCTCGATTATACTGGCTCATGGATTTGAAATTACGGTTACATAAAACTATGCTATATATAAGAATACGCGTTCGATTACAAAATTCACTAACATTTTAATAAAACTGCTGCACCGCTCGAGCAACATTAGCTTTGCTATGAAAAATAAGCTCGCACGCAGTGAATGCAAAACAATCATTTGCGCGAGCGCGAAAAATAGGCCAAATCCGTTAAGATCTCAGTGCACAAATCAATAATCGCGCGCGGCGCAACATGACACGCAACATATATTATAATGTTTTTTTTCTTTCGTTAGGTCTGTGTGTTTTTCAAGTGTCGTTGCAATTTTTCAATGCCTGACGTGTTTCTAATGGAATATATTTATATTTACAAATGTGGAGAAAGAGCGAGGGCGGGCAAGGGAAGTATAAACTTTTATAAATATATATAAAGGCTGGTACCGAGTTAGCTCGCAAATACCGAAAAACCTGTGTGCACCAACATTCACGATCTCGCTGAGTAGAACAACTCCAACATACACACACACAAAATTGTAATTACTCGACACACCGTTTTGTGCACAAAATATGGTAATCAATCACCGCACTATTTGCTTATATATGTGTTTGGTGTATGTATAATGTATATATATACTTGTTGTATACGTGATACGTGTAATGAATATGAGAGAGTATGCGAAAATCGATTATGCGAGCACCTTAAAGTATTAAAAGTATAAGTATAATAGTTAGGTACTCTAACGTCCAACACATAAACACACACACACACAGCATAAACGTTCACTTACACATATTTTATGGAGCAATGTCAGTGAGACAGTTTGTCTGCGCGCAAAATTCACTTACACACATTCACACTCTCATGCAAAACCCGTTTCTGCGCACGCAGCTCGCATATCTTAAAATAAGCGTTTATTTAGCAGCTATTCTTTAATGCTTGTAAGTAAGTATATACATATATAAATATATATATATATATGTATATATACATTCATGTATTTATTTTGTAATATACTCTTACGTACACTCGACATATGCGACCTTTCACTCTCCGATTAATTGTTATGTGGCTGTGGTAAAACCACTGTCAATCGAAATGTCAGTATCAAAATGCAAACATAAATCATGCACAAACAATAATAATATTAAAAAGTTTTTAATCTTAAATTAATAATTGTCCTTAATATTAAATACAACTTTATGTTATTCTTTCTTTTTTTGTTTAATTTATATCCTTTTATTTAAAAATGAAACCTTACCAATCTCTTGACGAATATTGCAATCTTATTAAGAAGAAGAAGGAGGTGGTGCAAGCCAAGTGGGATTTTGTATTTTTAAGTGCGCAGTTCTCGGCGAGGAAATAAATAAAATCTTCGATTTTACCGCCCCTGTAGGTTGGGATATCCGAGTAGCCCAACTAATTTAGAAGCTTGTATAGTCGGCAGTATAGTCATTGAAAATTTATCAAAAATTTACAAAACAGGTTTTTCGTTTTTTTTTAAACCAAACCGGTTTTGTTTATTTAATTGTAAAAAAACTCGATTTTTTTTAATGAGTAATTAGCTAATATTTATAGTCCCCTAATTTAAATATTATTTGAGACATATTTTGCCAGACGCTGAAAAAACAAATGTTGATTTCGCACAATTTTGCAGAACTGATTTGAGTGCTTCCTCAAAAATTCAAGTTTATTAAAATCTCGTATTGCAATATCTGCAGGCAAAAAAAAACAAAAAATTAAAACAAACAAAAAATACGACGATTAGAAATACGGGATTTTGGTATAAAAGATTTTACGCCGATTCCATTAGATAATACGCCATACCGACGCGTTCTTTCATCATTAAATTATTTAATTAATCGGCGAATCATTTTCAAATTCAAAATTCAGTTTTTCATTTTGTTTTTTCATTTGCTAACGAGTTAATTGTTTTGCTATCAATAGACGGCTGTGATCCGTGAGGATACCGCAAACCACACCAAACTCTTTAAGCTTTATGTAAAATGCCGATTTAGTAACTCTCACACTCACTTTAGAAACATTTTCGATTTCTCGCACCAGTTCGACCTAGAGTTATAGCTGGGTACTGATCATAGTCATAATGTCTTTTACCCCACGATTTCCTTTGACCGGTTCTGGTGCAGTAAAGACCGCTTAAGTATTTGTTTGCGCACGAACTTTAATCAAAATCTATATATGTATGTTAGCAAGCTCAAAAAGACGTGGTGGATATTTTCTATATAATTTTCTCTTTATTCAGTGCTGCTTTAAATTTCTATAATAAACAGTTCTATTAATTATTAATTTTAAGTTATTATTTACACACTTACAATTGTTTTCCTTATTTAATGTTTGTGGATTTAGTTAAATGATAAACGGTTAAAATTACAGTAAAATGTATGTGTTTGTTTTTGTTGTTTTTGATCGACTCGACGTTTGTGTGTGTATGATGTATGTGTATAAATATATATATATATATATATATATATATATCAATTCTGGAACACAAACCAGGCTTATAGAAGATCTTAGAGATAGTTTTTGTAGCAACTGCCAACAGCTAAGCACTAGTCCAAGAGTAAATCTAAAAATGTTAGGAATTTCAGGACGGCTTGTCTATCGAACGAAAAACAACATTAACCACAAACAGTGAGGACTCGTTTTTATTAATTATATATAAATATTATATAGTTAATTCAAAATTATGACACACAAGTTTACACCATTTAAGAGCAATGTCAAAATTGAACTAAATTTAAAACTGAGTAGGTGAGATTCTTATACATCAAACACCATTCAGGGGAAGGACGGGGTGTCACAGTGGCCATATCTCTCCAAGATTTTCATAAAATCGATATGTGTATCAATATTTAATTTGGATATAACTATACCTAATCAAAGTACAGTTAGTATAAAGTACAAATATTGTGATACATTATAAAATAATAAGCTTTTCGATTTTGTCGTTTTTTAATGTTCAATGTTTTTTAACAAAATTACTATATTTAATGTATACAACCATTTTTTTTATCTTTTATTTGTATACTCCACAAAAAGAAATTCGTGAATTGGCGTTAATATTGGGCACGGGTTTCTCTTTCGATGTTTATTATGGCGTAGATTTCAAAAATGACCATAAATTCTTAAGCCCGACTAAAAAATAAACGTTTATCGCTATAGTTTTGTCTCTGTTTACCATAATGAGAGTCTATAATATCACTAAGATGTATGCTTACATCTGTTTTTCTTTATTAAAACCTAGTTAAAGACATGTTTTCAATGTATCCATAAAAAACACGTATTTGCTTATGATTTTTTTTTCTCATATCTTCTTCCGCTTTGCATAGTGGTATTTATTTCTGATGATAATTTTTTTCTCTTAAACTATATGCTATTTATGCGGATCGAATAAGATTAGTTTAAATTACATGCGATCAAAGTCCAAAAAGTATTTTTTCGGCCTTTATTAGATTTTACTAAATTTTATTTGCTCCATTTTTTTAATATATATTTTTATGTAAAATGGGTGGCGGATCCAGAAAGTAGCTTACCCTTAGAGCCCTAAAAAAATAAAAAATAGCAACTAATCATTGTTTTTTATTACAAAATCAGTGATATGATTAAATTAAAGAAAACCTTTTTCTATAATACAAAATCAAACCAAGTACAAAATCTGTTATTTTAATAGAACAAAATCAGTTAGTTTCTTATAAAAAAATGTTTTTTAATACATCATTTGTACTACACCATACAAATTTTTATTATTTCATTAGTAACAAAAACTGTTTTTTCTTTAAACAAAAATACATATAGCTCTAATTTTTATCAAAATACATAGTTTATTTAGGAATAATCAGTTTTTTCAGTACAATATCGACGATTTCATCAGTGTAAAATAAGTAATTTTCATAACAATATTTTATTAAAAAAATATGATATTCTAAGTACCAAATCGGTAAGTAGTATCTTAGTAAATGAACAGTAATTTGTTTAGTACAAAATCAGTCATTATTTGCCCCTTGCTAAAGTTTTTTTGGTTTTATTTGTTTTTGTTATTTTGTTAAATAAGTATGACAAAATATACACCCCTCAACCCTTCCCAGTGACCCTTTTGTTTGACAGTCTAAAACAGCTATTATCAAATTCACAAAATAATGTTCACGATTGTAAACCAATGAAGCGAAATGAAATGTTGGTATATTCTTACAAATCACAATGCATACTATAACATATATTTAAATTAATTAAAGTTTATTTAATATTATGTTTTATTATAATGTTTAATTCTATAAAATATCTAACACTTAGCTAATTTAATTGTCAATATTTATATATCAAAATGTATATGCGCTGTCGCTTTGGTTTGATGCACAGAGGCGGTTTCATAAGGACACACACTATACAAACACAATTTGTCAGTTTTTTTAATGATTATTTTCAAGTGCACTCGCTAAATAATTTGTATTTATATTTATTGATTCATACATGTATGTGTTTGCGGTTATATTATATATAATGTGTGGTTGTGTGAGTGTGCCATGAATTTTATGACTTCTGAACGCTGTTTTGCTTCTGAACTTGAGACTAAATTTTATTATTGTTGTTGTGTTTGTAAAATAATCAAATGGAAATATTTAATAATTGATATTTATAATGTGTGTGTGTATGTGTGTGTGTGTGTGTTTGTGTATTGTGTATTTATGCAGAAGCTGTATTACTATTTGTCTCCGCCCGCTTGTTTACTTAGTACTTTTCTTATATGGGTGCCTGCTTTTAAAATGGTAATTAATTATCCACAAAGTAGATCCGCTTGTCTTCGTAGCAATTAGCTGGTTTTAATTGTGGGATTGGCATAAACTCGTATGTCTATCGTCTAGTCTGATTGTGTAATATGTGTAACATAATCAGCTGTATTCACAATATATATATGTAGGCATTTTAAGAAATTTACATTTTTTGAACTGTCATTCAAAATATTTTAGATACAGTCAGTGTAAAAAAATAAATTGTGAAATAATTCAAAAAGACAGTAATATTTGTTGATTATAATATTTATAAATTTCTAATAATGCTTATTTTATTAATAAAGAAAGGTACGTACAGGTGAAAACGTTTATTAAGTATATTCATTTTTGCACAAAAAGTATTTGAAAACAAATTTTAAAAGGTAAAATACCCAAATAACCTTATTTGCAATAACAGATTCCAGACGTCTAGGCATTGAGTTTACTAAATGTTCTGTAACTGCAGTGCATGTTGTCTCCCATTCTTCAGATAAAGCAATTTTTAGATTTCGTTTGTTTGTAATGCCCCTATTCCTGATCCTGCGCTCTAGCTATTCCCATAAATGTTTTATAGGGTTTATATCTGGCGATTGTTGAGGTGTTTTCATATAAAAGGGAGTATTATATGTAGAACAGCCAAAGTCTTGTATTCATTGCAGAATGCTTAGGGTCGTGTCTTGTTGAAATTTGAAATAATTTTGAAGGCCTAGTTTGATAACACTAGCCTTTAAATTTGTATTTAAAAATAATAATATATACTGGTCCATAATTGAGTCTATAAAAACTAAATTTCCAACACTTGCATAAAACATACATCTCCAAACAAGTACAGAACCGCAAACATGTTTTACAGTTGCACTTAAATTAAAAATTAAATAATAAATTAAAAAAAATAAATAAATATTAAATTTAAAAAACCTCACTGTGAACCCCACTGTAAAAAAAAGAAAGTTTTTAATAACCGAAAAAAACCGAAACAGACAAAAGCACTGTTTTTCTATTGAGTATCTGACAAAAATACTAACACTCCACGACCCACCCCGAGCAGATTATAAGCACCTTTCTCTCCTTTCTATCATATGACCTGAATTGGGTGGTCTCCTATCAACATACAAAGTACGACCACATAGACAAACAAAAACAGTCAATTTTCCTAAGTACATTTGTACTTAGTACATCATAAGCAAGCATGCTGAAGTTCACAGTGACACATTCACTGAACATATCAGAAAAAAGAAGAGGACCCAGAAATGATCTCTGTAAATAGATAAATAGATATTTTCGGGAGATCAACTTCCTTTCAGGAAAATCGGCATGCAGGCCTCGAAGTTAGGCCCATTGTGCCTCCCCCAGTGATAATTTATTATACAAAAACTAATAACACTTTCAGCAAACAATATGGATTACTCTATGAAAGAGATGATTCGATCTAGTTTGGTATTGGAAATCTAACTTTGTGTGGTTTCTCTTGATATGAAAGTTTTTAACCGAAGTGAGAAGAGAGGCGGACAGTGACATAGGTAATTTTTAGCTGTTTCCTCCGTCAATTCATCATTCTCGGATTGTGAATAAGTGCGTTTGGTAAATCAATGACCAGTAAGCACATTGACAATGTTTTGAAGATTCTTTCGGATCATGTCACTAAAATTTTGGACGAAAAATTTGCTGGCAACCGTGTAAACGGACAATTTTTGTCAGTTAACGGTGGAAAAAAGTTATTGCACGACCATTGGCACAGACATCTTCCAATCGTGTAAACACTCTGCATTGGCTATTGGTTACGCGTTGGCAGTCGTTGGCAGGTATTGGCAGATCATTGTACATTTTCAGATGTACCAAGTTTTAACATCTGCCAATGGCCACCTAATTGGAAGACTTTTCTTCATAAAATGAAATATAAAAGTATATACTATGGCTTTAGCAAGAAAGGTTTTTTTTTTAGATACATAATATATCATATAGTAGCTTTGCTATGCGTGCTTAAATATTTTGCAATTTTGTCAATTTTAACATTAAATATAAAATACCGATTATCTTGTCAAATTACAAGAAATTTGTCGATTTGAGAGCAATATAAATTAATTTTCTTTGGAACAAACATATAAAAAGACTTTTTCCATAGAATTTCCTGACTTTTTATTATGCTATTTAGATCTTGGCCTTTTTGAAAATATCATGTTTTTGACCTTGGCGGATATTCTTAAAAAATATATATTTTTTAATTTTAGACTCCATTGCTAAGCATTTTATGTCACAAGCATAAGACGCATATGTAATTAGCGCCATAACTTAAGTATTGTTGGGCGGTTATGAGACAGGCACTCGCAGCCACGCATAAAACGCATTGAACATGAAAATGAAGTGGTTGCTTTGGGAGGAAGGTACCATCAATAATGCTACACGTAGATGTACTGTAAGAATCGACCGATTATATATACCTGGATGACAATTTTAAGTCATTCGGAAATCCACCACAGATCAGAGATGAGCATCGAGAGCCAGGAACAAGTTATGGAAGAGTTAATTTTTAGGTGAAAAGTAGAGGTCTAGAACCCGCAGACAGACACGCACATTTGGCGGGTCGTTTAACAAAAATTGCGAAACAGGTTAGATTGATTATTTTTCGGGTCAGCTTGGGTGATCTTCTATGGGTTTATGTGGGTCGTGTCGGGTCGTCGGATATTTTGCATATTATGCAGGTCCAGTTGGCAGGCAACAATCTTACAGGTTGAGTCGATTTTAAAAAGCGGTCTCTGGTCGGGTCGTGTTGCCAAAATCAGGTCTGCGCAGATTTCTAGTGCGCAGACAATCATTGGAAAACAATAATGAAAACAATCATCATGATAGCAACAGACCCGATCCATCAATACCAGAAATGAGGATCGGGACATAGATATTTGGCCTACAATAAAAAACCGTTTAGAAGTACTTTTAAAATAAAAATTGTACCATTAATCAAATATGGCAGATTTAGCCCACCCCTTCTAAGGTCTAATACTTTGATTTTTCAATAAGAACTAGACAATAACATATCTCAAAATCATAACTGCCTAACCTTTTGCATGGCAAAATCCACTACTGAATTGTGTAGTAATCAATTCAATAGCATGTCAATCAATCTCTTTTAAAAATATCGTTAACAACAACACATATTTCAAAATGGATACAAAAAAATCTTTGTTTAACATTACATGTGTGCAAGTGCATGTGTTTATGGGTAGGTCAAACGTAAATAGACACCACATATAAATGGTTTGCGCACACTTCGGCGCGCACATTTCGGCGCGAACATGCGGCAGTGAGCCAGTGCGCGTGTGTGAGTTTTTCTGGGATATTATACAAAATCGTCGCGAGAAAAACAAAAACGAATAATCACCTTAATCAAAAAAAAACATGGCATCACATTTTTGTTTTACAATAATAACCCTATAAAAAGAAAGATTCTGGGAAGTAGAATAGTTTTCTATGACACAACATTTTTATGGTAGGAAACGTGATGCCTACGGCATCACATTTTTTCTTTACAATAACAACCCTATAAAAGGCGAATTCTAAGAATTAGAATAGTACTCCATGACCACAACATTTTTAAGCCATTATACATTATATATGCACGCGCCGAAATGTGCGCGCCGAAGTGTGCGCGACGAAGTGTGGGCGCCGAAACAGCCGGATACCGGGTAAAGAGACCTATTATTCAAAAATCAATCTAATATAACCAAAAATAAGATTTTTTAGTATACATATCTGCTCCTTTTTGATAACTCTAAGTATTTTTTTTAATTAATTTCATTTGTGTATATTTTATCATCAGTTTACCAACCTTGCTGATAAATATTATTTATATTAGATTGGCTAGAAAAGCTCCATTTGAAATGTTTAAAAACAAAATCCGAGTTTAGCCATTGATATAATATACTATGGAAAGTTCTGGTCATACATTACCGTTGAAGCAAACTCATACATTTCAAGTTGTGGATAAATAAGTTTTTTAAAATCATTGAATTAAAAATAATTGGAAAATGTTTTCTTATAAATATATTAAAAATTGTGTTTCATAATTTTTTTAAAACTAAGAGTTTAGTCTGTCTGATAAATAAGTCCTGAAAGACAAAAATCCATAAAAAAATCTGCAAAAATAAGGTTTGGTGATAAAATCCTAAAGTTGTTTGCCTGAAAACATAATCCAAAAAAATAAAAGCCTAAAAATGAAATGCTTATCAAATGCCTAAAAAATAAATCCTGATAAAACTACTGCCGGTGATCGGGTTTTTTAAAACGAGTAAAAACCATATTATTAGAGGTGTCAAAGTCCTCCCTTAAAAAATATAGCATGCGCATTGCGCATACGAGCGCGTCACCTATGCGCTTGTCGCTTTTTTACAATCATAAATGGCAGGCTTTTGATTTTCAATCATTTCGTCTCGCACCCAAAAAATAATCAAGAAAACAACAACATATGTATGAACAAACAAACAAACAAAATAAATACAAAACAGGATAATAGTTTTTCAGTATTTTGTATATCGCATATGGTATATGTTTTTGTTTTTTTTTTTGGGATTTAATCATAAAATAAATTAAATGTATACATATAATAGAACATAAAAAAAATGAAATATAATAATTATGTGTATATTGTTTTTTTTTCTGAAAATAACGTATGTTATTTATTATACTGTTTAAAACACATATTTATAACTAAAAAACAAATTAATACTTTATGATATCTCTATATTTTTTATATATCTTTTTCAATCTTGTATATTTCCAGATCTAAAGAAAAGAGTAAAACAAATCCAATTTAAAGCATTTTA
>JAAAKO020062467.1:0-10141 GCA_010015015.2 Bolitophila cinerea | reverse complement strand
ATTCTCAGAGCAAACCAATCATCTTCATGGAAATATCACAATTGACGATTATGTTGCGTAAATTCCAAAGACTAAAATCATTTATATTTTAAAATTTTAAAACTATAACAATAAAATTCGAAAAAAATATATGGATTATTTTGATATAAAATGAAAAGAGTGATATCCGTAATTTTTAGTTTTTTTTTTAACATTTTTAATTAGGACGAGGAGAGAAAAGACATGTTAAAAAATAAATTGAAAAAAATCAAGGTTAAGTCTGGATGCATATCATATATCATATATATTTTTTCGGCAGAATTCTTCTTTAAATGAAATAATCGCGTCATTTTAATTTTTTTTTTTTTTTAAAGTAAGATCGCATTAAAAAACATTATAAGACTTCATTTGGTTATTATCACTTAAAGTTTAAATAGGACCACCAATTTCACGGTTTGGCTATGTGTATAGGGGTGGATGGCAAACATAGTTGGCGCGGCTGAACCCTATGTCATTGTATTAACTTTAATCCTTTTTTAAACCATAAAAAACAATATTATGTATTTCTCGAGCATATTGCTCTCTTATATTTAATAATAAAGAAATTTAAAAAAAAATAGCTAATATATTAATATTACACCATTTTGAAATATTTTCCTTTTCGTCTATCTTCACCTAATTGAAATTAAATACAAAATATTTGACGGAAATATTGGATTTGCTTTTTATAAAAATTATTATTTAAATACCATCTATTTAATACCAACCATTTCTTCTATTATTCTTTTTTGTGTATTTCAAAATTGCAAAAGGAGCTTAAACAACCATCAGCAAAAGTTTATGTTTGTATTTCGTTAAAATTATAATTTTTGTTATGGTTTTTTTATTTTTAACTATCAAACCTCCACAAAAGCCTGTAAGTTCACCTGATGACCAATTAATAGTAAAAAAAAAACTACGCACATCAATTTTATTTCTTTATTCAGACACAATTAAATATATACAATTATACATACAAAAAACTATATTCTAAAATTCAAATTACACATAGGTTTTGTTAATTTATATAATCCACAATAGAAAAAAAGACACAAATTATATAAAATAATATATGTAGTATATATTAAACGCTATAATTGTCTCTAAATCTGCATACAAGCATGTAATAATAAAAGTAATCGTTCGCTCTTATTTACTATGTGTGTATTATATATATAAAATATATATATAAAACATATACTAAGTCTATGGTATTTAACCACGCAAAAACTTGGATGTAGATAGATTGAATTAAAATTCTCTGTCATGGGCCTTCGAATTGTAATTAAACTTAATTATAAATTCTAAAAATGTAATTGGTTGATTCGAGAAACGATACACACCACTCACACAAACACACAAATACACACACACACGCATATAATTGCATTTTTTAAAAAAAACACACAATTTAGGTGTGTTTATAATTGAAATTAATAATGTGCTCGTGCGCGCGCGGCGTTCGTGTCGGTGTTCATAAACGTTTGTTTTCGTAAATAAATATTCAATATTACATTTTTCTTCTTTTTCTCTAAAAATGATGTGTATACATATGATAAATAAAGGTAAATTATATACGCTCATCCGAGAGATTGTCGTCCATAGAAACCGTGACCATGGATTAGCTGGTTAGCTGCGGTGTGTGTTTTTAATATATATTTTTAATATTTTTTATCTTTTTATGTGTTATGTTTTTCAGTCGTCTTTATCGCCTCGGCTATCTCTGCACACATCGTTTCTGATTTCGTCGTCTTTTGCATTAACAACTTTACAAAATCACAGTTTTTACACTTAATAATAATACAGACAAAATAAAATACTATATGTTTTTTTCAATGCGCACTATATCTATGTAGAATATAGCGCTGCAAGCGGTGCAGCTCTGCTAGCAGAACTCAAGAATTCTATAGAATTCTAGAACTCTGAATAAAAATTGTTATAATAGATAAACAGTATACTATGTTTCATGCGATGAAGAGTGGGTGGGTGGGTGGTTGTGCGTGCTTAGCTCAGCGCTAGCAAGGGCTCATAGTCCCCACCCTCCTTGGGACCCAACTTTTTCGTGTACTTCTTCGAAAGCTTTGTGCTGGCCAGCTTCACTTTCATTTTGCTGAAGCGGTTCTTTTTCGATGACTGCTTGGCATCGCCGACCTGCTCCCGATCGATCTGCTGCAACTGTTCGAATATATTCTTGGGATTCGGATGCACGCTCGTCGAGTTCTTGTTAGCATAGACGACCACGAACTGTGAGTACGCCGGATCGCTGGGCGTATTAATATCGGCGAAATCACGGAAGTTTGAGAACTGATCGTCATCGTCGTAGTTGAATTTCTGCGAGGCCGTATACGGAGCGGCCTGTGGTCGACCATGACCATTGTTCTTGTTGTAGAAACTGTAGTAGTCATTGCTCTCCAGACCATGGATTGGTGGATCGTTGTCCTGGTAGAAAGTACCGCCGCGAATTACACCGAAATCACCAGATCCCAAAATGGACTGATCGTATGAACGACTGGTGCCTGTGAGTCGTTGACTTTGGAGCTCCTGCGAGGGTGCATAGTATGGACGAGAGTGTCCCAGTGGCTGGGCGTCACGGAAGAACGACGGTAGGAAACCCTGGGCGGCCTGTGTCTGGGCGTCGGCTGGTGCGTGTGCACTGTGAATTGAGGCTTGCTCGAGACTCCGGTACTCGTTGGCAATTTGACTGAAATCGTCTGGGCGGTAGTAGCCGGGCACCTCTGGTTGGTTTGCAGATGGTCGGAAGTCACTGGGTTCCATCAGCATGTCCGAATCGTCTTCAGGAATGTGCTCTGCAAATAAAGGGACTTATATTAGTATAATGGTATTTATTTTGAACGTCTTAAAATATCAGCTAATTTTGGCGAACAATTCAAGACTCTTTGCACACTAAAAAAAATGCTATATACTTGTGTAGTTTGACGTTTCCTATTAATAATCTTAGTTCTGGTATTATGAAAATTCTCATAATAATATTTTTCGAGAAAAGAGATTTTCAATCCAAATCATCCAAGAATTTTTGTGATTTTAACAATATTAAATACTTACTAACTATATTAAATAAACAATAAAAAAAACACAAGAAATATGATAAAAAAAAGCTTTTTACCAGTTATTTTTTTAAATAATAATTTGCAAATCTCCAGCATTCCCATCGGAAATACTATAAACTGAAATAAAAAGGGGACACCCTAACATGACTGATGATCTAAAGTTATTTTTGCGGTTGTCAAATTGAACCTGATTTAGGGTCATTTTAAGTTTGTATGAAGATCCACTTATAAACAATTTAATTACGCAGAAATAGGTGTAAAATGGAAAGACCAACTATAACAACAACAAAAAACAACAAAAAAAACATAAAATAGCAACAAAAAATAAGCAAACTAAAATCAAAGGCGAACATAAAAAATAAAACTTTAATGGACTCAAACCCAGGACACTCTTTCTCTAATTTAGGCCTAAGGTCGCTTTGTTAATAGTAACCTATTGGCCAAAATACTAAAAATTCTAATTTTTCATAAAAAAAATAATAAAAAACGTTTTTTTTTACTACTTTCAGTTTGCAATAAAAAAAAAATTTAAATAGAAAAAACAAATTGTTTTTATTAGAAAAAAAACTAAAGTTGTTGTCACAAAATATAGATTTTCTTTTAAAATCATACTGGATAAAAACAAAATATTTGTTACTATAAAAAATATTGATACATTCCATTTAAAAAATAGCAACACATTATGACCGAAAAATATCTACAAATTATCATCTTCCTATTGGTCAAAAAACAAAAAAGTCTAATTTTTAATTTAAAAAAAATTTCACTTTAAAAATACAAGGATTTTAATATAAAATCAAAATAATCTAATAAATAAAAAAACACATATTTAAAAAAAAACATGTTTTTACTTCAAAAATACAAAATATTATTTACTTGCTAACCAACGAACGAGGCATATTCACTGGTGTAATATTTTGTGCACCATATTACACAAGTGAATAATACCGGAAAATACATATAATATCGCAAATATTATGAGTAATAACGCAAATATCTAGAATATGTTTACTAATACAGTAATTTAGAGTTAATATTCGCAAATAAAAATGATATTATTAAAAAAAATAAAATACCAATAACATTATAGGAAATTTTAATAATATCAAAAATATTTTCACCAATACTACTATTTCATTATTTATTTACAAGTATGAAAAATCTAAAAAAATAAAAAAAACAGTAATTTATAGTATATATTCGTGAATTCATAATACAATTAAAAATAAATTTCAAATTTCAAGAACTTTATAGAAAATAATAATAATATCGAAAATATTTTCACAAATACTATACTATTTTTGTATTTGCAAATATTGAGCTTTTACGAAACATATTAAGAATCACAAATATTTGAGAATAATAAAAATAACTAAAAATATCCGAAAATTTAAAATGTAATAATGAATATTATGAATATTATCGAAAATACTTTTACAAATACTACTACTTTTTGATCTGCAAATAAAAAAAATAACATATTTTAAAAATACAGTAATTTAAAGTATATGCTCGCAAATATATTCGCAAATTCTCAAAATAATAAAGAATATGCATAATAATACAAGAATGTAAAAAAACAAAAAGTGAATATGTTAGTATTACTTGAAAATACCAAGTATATGAAATATTATTTATCAATATTGAAACAATATTTAAAACATTTACAATCTTAAAGAATTTTAAAAATATTTATTATTATTTTCAGATATCAATAATAGGTATTATTTACATATTCTAGATAATTGAAAATGTTAAAATTGTATTCGCTAATCTTAAAAATAAGTTTTATATTACGAAATATATAAAATATTTGTAATATTAATATGTAATAAAATATAATACGCTGTACATGATTATTCCAAGTGATTTGTCCTTCGCTAAGGACATATATATATATACGAAACGGAAACGAAAACATAGTAAGAGAAAACAATGGAATATTGTGGTGATGACAATAAATGTGGCTAATACTTTATCGGAAATGGAATTTTCATGATTTACCAATGAGCATGAAAAACATTTTATAAAAATGTTGCAAACACACAATATTCTTCTCAACAAAATTACACCACCTCAAAAAAGGCTTTTTTGTACTTTATAATACAGTAACGAGTAAACCATTGCTTAACATAAATTGTTTAAATATCACAATAACTTTAAATATATATATATAGTTTTATATTGTTTTGTTAGTGTGGTTGAACACGCCGCAATAATCAAAATGTACAATCAATAGAATACGGGGCCATTCTCTTTACAGCTCGTCGCGGTGGCGGCTCGGCGGATGATTTCATGATCGTCTTGAGCTATACCGTTCCTGCACATGCGCGCCTTCTTTTGAAATATACGTTATTGCAATAGGCCATTTAATTAAAGGCAAAATGTCAACTTTTCGAAAGCATTGTGCACACACACACACGTGTGTGTATATGGAAAAATATGGATGCACATAGAAAAATCGATAAAGAAGCGACAAATCGTGATGCATGATTTGCGACATACTGCATATCGCAAAGGCGCATAAGCATATATTGCACACACACACACATTCATATTATTCAATTAAACGATGACAACGTGCAATCGTCGTCGTTGCCGTTGTCTGAGCGCGCGCGTGCGCGCACAGGTAAGTCACAATTTAAATTGACGAAGGCGGAAGAGTTTTATATGAAATACTGTGCTTATTTATCTTGATTACAATATTAAGAGGTGTAAACTGTGCGCTGCACCGCGCCGCCGCCGCTGCCGCAATGCAAACGCATTCAAATTCAAATTATTATATTTGTAATTTATGTTTATATGCAAATACATATATTATAAGTAATGTACAATAAAATCATAAATCATAAACAGTGCATTTTCATTGAAGGTGTGGAATTACAGCAAACATATAACATTTGCTGCGTGTTTGTGTCCGCTGCCCGTATGACGCAAAATCATGTGCGATTTGTGATTAACATAAATAAATAACGCACGAAATAAATCACGAAATGGGAAGGTTTACGGACAACAACAACAACAACAACAACATCTACAACCACCACAAGTCACACAGATTTGCATTTCCCGAAACAAAGAGAAAGTAAATTATTATATTGTGTATTTGTGCTACGTGCTATGTGCGTGCTTATATAGAACATATATGCAATAGATTTTCCATTAATTTACACTAATTTATGATAATCGTATACAATCAAGTGGAATACTTAATCATTCTATGACAAAAATGTATGCGTTCAGATGCGGATTTAAAGTTTATTTGCATTCGAGAGAATATATACTAATCAATCAGCTGGTCAAACATTTAATATGGACAATTTCAATTATGTCTTAATATCTTTATTTGTGGGATTATTTTTGAAAATATAAAAACATTACGATGATGCCATATTGCAAGTTTAAACTTGCATTGCAAGTTATTCCAATATCCGCAAATATTATAAAGCGTTTTTTTTTCATATTTTATTATTTTGTAAGTTTTTTCAGATAAGTAATTTAAGTAAAACAAACAAGTAAAAAAACGAATGAAGTGCGAAAAATTATTTTTAGAAATTTATCATATTTTTTATGTTTAGAAGGCCATTATTATTAAAAAAGGTACTTTTTTTAATTTCAAGGTATTTGTTTTTTTTTCTAATAATTTAAAATATTACCTTTTTACAAAAAAACGCATTTTAAGAGAATTTCTCCTTGTTTGCTAGGCTTTATAAACCAAATTTTAAAATAATCATAAATACTGATGAGATGATTTTTTTATTTAAGCATTTCCAAGGAATTACATACATATTTTATAAAATACCAAAAAAATAAAATAATTTTGAATTTTAGGCCAAATTGTATTTTTTTTTGGAAAAAAACATGTTTTTTTTGTGATGAGTAAATATTTTTTGTATAATTTAAATATTTTCTATTTAATTTGCATCTAAATACTTAAAAAAGTGTTTAGTTTTTTGACTTATATAGTACTTTTTCCACAAAAATTGTTGTTTAACAAATAAAAAAATATCTTTTATTGCACAAAGGTTATACATGTTAAACAGAATTCAAATTCTTAAGAGAGGTTTTCTTGCGAAGGCCTATCATTACTTAGATAAATGAGTTTAAAAAAAAATTAGGCCATATTGGTTAGGGCTTATTTTGAAATATTTTTCACATTAGAGCATATTTGGCAATTTTTGTAGATATAGAAATTATAATTAAAATAAAATGTATGCTGTAAATATGTCAATAAATAGCTCCTATTGAACAAATTATATTCACAATATTATTAAAAAAAGTTCTCCGAAAATATGAAAAAATTGTGCACAGATAAAATAAAACTAACCAAATGCATCTATAAAACTAACGATCAAAGGTATTTTTAAATTAATCGCTCATCGAACTCCAATTTGACTTAACGTTTAATATTAAGATATTCGAGTTTTGAAAACATCTCCATTGCAAACTGTAAGGGTAATACTTTATTCTATTAAATACAAAATAATAATATTAAAATAATGGTATCGTATAAATTAAAAAGGTGTTAACTTAAAGATGTAAACGATGCGTTGATCAAAAAAGCTGTAGGGTCGGGGTAATATTCCAAGAATAATAAAATCTTACTAATTTGTATCATCTTTTACTTTTTTTATGGGAGTAAAATGAAGGTAAAATTTATTGATAGTTGTAATTAAAAATATTTTTATTTTTTTAGAAAATAAAAAAATATTTAAATAATCTTTATAGCTACATATATAAAAGTTATTTAACTCTCATATTTGAAAAATAATCTTTTGAACAAAAAAAACAAAAACGGTGCTCTAGTATTTGAGCTCTAACTTGTGCCCATTGAAATGATTATAATAAATAACGTTTTTTTTTTAAACTACATATTTATAAAAAACATATTATTATTAGTTTTTTAAAAATAAATTTTATGGATATTATTTATATTAGGTCAATGTCCTTTTTAAATCCACTTTTTACGATATAAGCTTTTGAAACAAAATCGATTGTAAGTATTTTATAAACAGTTTTAAAACATAATATTTAGTATTTTGAGCATTTAAATGAAAAGTATTTTAATTATAAAACTTTTTTGAAGAAAGTTTATTTTTATTCTTTTTAAAAATAAAAAAATAATACAAAACTAAATACTATTAGGGGTAAAACTTGAAGGTTGTCACCACTGTTGGAAATATTATTTTAAATCATTTACATATTTGTTTTTAAATAATAATTATAGTCCTAAATTATTTTATATTTTTTACAAAATTTGCTGTATTTTTTTTAGAGGACTATTTATTTTCCAAGATAAAACCATGAACTTTTTTTAAAATTAAAATACAGAAAAATTTAAGAAAGGCTTCCAATTTTCCACATTAGTTTCATTTTAGGTACTCCATTTTTATTTAGGAGCACATTTTTTGGAGGGTGATTTTATGCTAATATTAATGACCAATATCATCATTTAAAAATCAATTACCGGTTAACCGTTCTTGCCCGGTATACTAACGGTAACCGGACTTATCAAAAATCTTTAGGCTATCGGTGAAGTCAAAATCTGTTAATCTGAAAATAGCATGTCTTCAAATATGTACTGAAATGGTATTGTTTTATTACCACCTTTCTAATAGTTTTTTTTCCATTATATATTTTTTATTATTTATTTTCAAATTCAACCTAATTTATAATAAGACTTTTCTAAATCGTGTAAAAGAAATTTAATAAAAAACAGTTTGAGAATGTTGTATCAGTATATTTAACCATCTTTCTGGTGATAAAAGGTATTAATTCAGATAATTATTTTTGGCTTTTACATTTTTTATTGTTTTATTGAGTTTTACTCAAACTTTTTTTATACTTTTAAAAAAATGTATAGTTAAAATGATTAAGAAAACCTTTAAATATTATTGAAGAAAATCTTTTTAAAGAAACACATAATTTTTCCACTTTTAACAATGGTTACAAGTTTAAACTTAATTCCTATTTTATTTAATGGAAAAAGGAGTAGAGCAACCTATTTTCTTTAATTTAATTTGTTTTAAAGTTTTGTTGTATATCTAAAATATTTATTTATTTTTATTAAATTTTCTTTTTATTTAAATACTAAAATTCAGCTGAAAACCTCTGTAATTAACGAACGAAAAAAGTTGTGATGCAAGTAAATTTTTACAAACAAAAAATAACCTTTTCTTGTGGTTCTCCAGAGTCAATCAAAAATATTTCTTTTCGTCTATTTTTTGAAGATATAGCAAACTTTAGAGATCGTATAGTTATTTTGCTTTTTTTCTTTTAAATGTTGTTTCCTTTTGTTCTGGTTCTATCTGTACAGCCTTTTCTTGGGTGTTTTTCTACTTTTTTATATAAGTTTCTGTTCATTTTTTCGATGATTATTTCTCTATTAAATCTTTGATGTCTTACTTTTATTTTATCTTTTTCCGGATTATCTCAGGAGACCTTTATTTCTCGAGTGTTTTTTTTTTCTTTTTTATGTTTCTATACGTAGATTTTTAACAGTTTCCTCTGTGTTTGTTGAGGTTTTATGATTATCTCAATTAAAAGAAATGCAGCATAGTTTTCAACAATTAACAATTGCCATTTGCATTTTGCGCGTTGATAATGAAATATATAATCCCATATATAATCTTAATACATTTTCTCTCAAAACCATCGTGCAATACTATTATCTCTGCGTTTGATTTACAAAATGACAAAAACTTTTGCACAGAAAATAAGAAGCGTTTGGCGATTATCAACTTATCAACAGTTAAACGACCCGTTAAAAATAGCGATTATCATATGAAAGCTGATTTATTGAATAAACATAGATTTCAAATATTTTAATCAATAGATTGATTTAATTTTTCAATGAATGTATTTTTTATCCAAATAATATTTTTATTTTTTTTTTAAATTAAAAAATATTTAAGAAGTATTAGGGCCGTTTCATTCACGACGTTCTAAAATTGCTTAGAGCGGCTCTAAATCAGTTTAAGGACTTGCTCTAGCTTAGAGCCGACATTTAGAATGCATTCTAAAGTTTGGTTTTATTGACGCGATTTAGAGACGAG
>JAAAKO020062456.1:0-10141 GCA_010015015.2 Bolitophila cinerea | reverse complement strand
CGTGTTATAATTTATATTTCGATTAGAAGTTCCGCAGTGTTTTGTTGTGTTTCTGTGTTACATATAATATATATATATATATACGGGTTTGTGTGTGTGTGGGCACGGTTATAACTTATAAAATAAACAAAATTATTTTTTTATTAACTTAACATAATGTGTGTATTTTAAAATCCTCAGTTTATGTATTTTCTCAATGGGTGTGTGTGTATGTTTGCATATAACTTACATGTATTTAAACTGATTGAAATAGCGGACATACTAAAATCGAATTATTTATATTTCTTTCACGATAACAGCAAGTAAACAAAATCATACGCTTGTGTTATTCGTAGTTTACAATGTAAATTTAGTATACTACTATCTATTAAGCATTACAATATATTTTCGCTCTTTCAAACAAATAGGCACAATTATTTTGATATATTTATATAGTTATATTTATATATTTGTAGTATAACAATGCACACTTAAACATTAAACATTACGTTACATGAAAAGGGCATTATTCCTTACAAACATCTTCTGAATGTATGTATAGAAATACCCATTCTAAAATGAGAACACAGTTCTTTTTAATCCTTATCGTTTATGTGCCATTTGCATTTACAAAGTCCGTAGCAAAAATTTAAAAGAAATAAACAAAAAATATCATCCAAAAGCGTGTAACTTTTGTGCGAATACAATCCATCTTTCAAATCGAATATAAGGTAATGTATTTACGGTAGAAAACATTTTGAAACATAATAGAATAGATTGGATTTGCAATCAAAACAAGATAAAATGAACAAAATAAATTAAAAAAAAATATGTTTAAAAAATATATGTATATATATTATTATGATAAATCTCTAAAAATGAATTAATGCTCATTACATCGAAGAACTACAAATTTTAACTTACGAATACATAACTATGTGTGGAGCCGAGTAGTTCATTTCATAAAGTTTTAATAATTTGTTTTGACAATATATCGTAATCTGTTTAAAAATCCAGTTCTAACAATTGGATTGGTGTGATAAGTGGTTCGATCAGAGTGAAAAATCCAATGCTACCGTAGGTTTTCTGAAAAACACACTCAATTAACAACTCTACAGTATGGGTGGTAGTATGTGTGTGTGGGTGTGGGTATTTATGTGTATTTCTTTTGTTAGTGTACAATTAAAACAATTATTACGTAGAAGTTCGAAGTTTATAGAGAGATTTAATTCTATTGATGAAAATGTATTAGTTTTAAGTGTATTTTGAACCTAAACCATTTCTAGTAAATAATTAAGGGCTAGCAGTTAGAATTAGCATGGAAATTCATATTCATCTTTAGCATCAAGTGATCGATACTCATCAGATTCATCTAGATCTTTATCGGACGAGCAAGTTTCAGTTGGTATTTCCAGGAAAATGGTTGTACTGGCCTAAATTATAGTTAAAAGAATACACATTTTATATTTGGTTGGTTTGTCGTAGCTTAGAGGATATTTTTGTTTATAGAAAATGGTATGCATTTTTAAAAGTTACTTAAAGATAGATGTTTGACAACTGCACAAGAACAAACAATTACGATTCGATGTATAACAATAATAGCATTTGCATAAAAACGTTTATCAGTAGGAACGGTTTGAATTTGAAAAAAAAGAAGTTTTTTGTTTACATAAAAACACCAATCACATAAGAAGAGGTATTGTACAGTTATCTTATGAACTTATTGCTAAACCCGCTCCGAATGAATTTTGCAAATTAGCAGTTATAATATGTACTGACCTCAGCATGTGATTCTGTGTTCAAATACTCTTCGTCTTCTTCACTCAAACTGATGCATCTACGAGTGGAATATGCTATCAGATTCGGTTCTTCTTCTTCTGTGATGCTAATATTTCGCTCTTTGAAGCCACTGCGACTGCTGACAGATCCTACTAGACCAGAGTCGACCATATCGGCTTCAACATTTGGTAAAAGTCCACTTGCTTGCCCAGCCGTTGAAACAATCAAACTATCGGTTTGAGCACATGAATCGATAAGTTGTTGATTAGTCGACTGACCCAAATTTATGTTCTGTGTCTGATCCACGTTACTAGGACTTTTTGGAATTGCTACTTGTCTAGGCGAACGTGGTCTCACTTTGACTCTATAGAATCGTGTGCCAATCGACACACGATATCTGTTCTCGTTTTTACGTGCATAACAGTATTCTTTATCAATGATCTTGCCAATAGCAAACATAGTAGTTGGCTGGGTACCATAATCACCGGGCATATCAAGACTCAGTCCATGATGACTGTCCGTGTGCAAAAAGTATAGAATGGGAACGTCCTGTCAAAAACAAAATATTATTTATATTGAAAAAAGAAGAAGACAAAAGGTATCTAACCTGCACGATTGTATATTGTCCGTGATCACGGTTCCACACCACCAGTACTGTGTCTCCTTTGCCACACGCTTCAATATTTATACAAGCTCTTGAACATGTTGTCCTCGACCGAGAACCTGAGCTGGTGGATGCAACAGACGCGTCTCTTGTGGAGGAAAGCAATATACTGAAATCAAAAATAAATATATTTTAAAATTATACTACATAATACTAACAGAAAAAACTTTTACCTTTGATCACCGATGCCTGAACTCTCCATTGTCGTTCTTCGTGTACGCTCTACTTTGATTTCAACCGTCTGTCTGTTTTGTTCCTCTTTGTTATCAACAAGTTCCTCTTGTACAACTGGTAATGGCGTATTTTTAGAATCCCCATCAGTCAAAGCTTGAATAATCCCCTTTAAACGTACAATTTCAGTAATTTGGTTTATCTCACGTTGACGCATAGTATCCAGCTGACGATCCTTGTCATCTATGAAACGTTTAAACATATCATGTCCAGATGATGGTGAACGCGGTGAAGTCCCACTAAATGATTGTTTAAATGGATCAATACGTTCTTTCTTCAATGGATCCATAATATCCAAACGATCAATTTTCTCAAGGCTTGTTTCCGACGGTGACCGTTCTGTATTCGTCATTAGCTTGAATCTACAGCGTAATGACTCAATTTCAGTCTTATGATCTCGTAAAAGGTTCTCTTTTAGATCTGCAATGGCTTTTAGTTTCTCAGTCTGAGCTGCTGCTGCCTGCGTTTCCAGTACAGCAATGCGCTTTCCTAGCTCATCAATTGTGGTCGTTAGTTTTTCAACTTCTTCTTTGTGAGTTACATCCATTAGGCTCCATTCGATCTTTTCCCCTTTTAATGTTTCGATCTCTTCGTTTTTGCGCAGCAAATATTTCTTAATATCATTAAGCTCTAGTTCATGGTCCACGGTAAGCCTGTTAATTGTTTCGCGTTCTTGATTTTGGTTTTGCTCTTTCAGCTGATTCCATGTTACAGACATATTTTTAAATTCATTTTGAATAGCGGTTTTATCGGTTTCCGTATCAGATTTGATCAGTTGCATTTGCTGGCGCAATAGGGCAATGGAATCATTTGCAAACGTATACATGCTGGCCAATAAGCTTTTTAGTCGTTCTACCTCCAATCGGGTGCTGCCTAGATTATCCTAAAAAATAAATACATCGATTAAAACAAAAATAAAAATATTTAAATTAATAAACGAGCAAATAAAAAAAGATTATTGCAGGATGTGACCAGAAGAAATTGCGGGGATGTACATACGATTAGAAAAGCGTAAAGAATATATAGAAAAAAATAGAACAGCTGTATGTAAATAAAAAAACTACCGAAAAGGTAAACGTCCCATGTCGCGTATTCTTGAATAGACCAAATACTAGTCGAATGACTTTTTACTTTTCGATATTTTTTTCAAACGACTCCGAAAATCAACTCTTTAAATCACACACGATAAGAGATTTTATAACGTCTGATCAAGTCGAGATCAACAAACTCAATAAAATATCGAAAGAGATATTCATTGAACTGCAAGGTCTGCAAAAAAATAGTCAGAAATACACGACTATGGGGAAGCAGAACTTGCAATACCTGTAGCAACAGAACAATGACATCAGCATCCGCTGTACTCGTTCCGGCAGCACATTCAGATAAACAATCTATTTGAATGTCGTGTACTCCACAGTCGGGCGATGGTTCACTGTTTAAGCTCGATGGCATCGATTCGTCAATGTAAAATTCGGAGTTTTCAAATTCATTGGCATTTTGCCTGTTCAATTGCTCGTTATTGCTATTGCTATTGCTCGAGTCCACCGGAATGGTGTTGTTTTCGTCAGAGCTCGATGACTGAGAACATGTGTTAGTAGTTGGGAGTATGGGAGATTTGATTTCAGGAATTGGAGGAAGGAATTCGTTTAAACACCTGGACTGAGTGTACCGAATAAGGCGAGGTGGTTTTATCGGAGGAATTTTATGGTTGGCAGAGGAAAGAAATTGTTGCAGAGAGTAATAGCTTAGGGGTTGTCTTATCAATAAATTATCATTTAAATGAGAATCTTTTCGCACCTCAGTTAATGTTTCAATGCTTTGCATTGTAACAACCTCCATGGACGTACTGGCATTGGCTGTAGCCGCAGGCGCATCACTGTCGATGTGTTGTTCAGACGTAGACAACTCCTCTGTTTGCTTTTGATTTTCCAATGAGCTCTGACCAACATTTTCGAATTCTTCGGTATCTGTTTCCGACTGCGCATCCGGTTCTAGTTGTGCTGGCATATTGTCCAACTCCTTGGTATTTTTAGTGTTTCCCGTATTAGTTGAAAAAAAATCTATCACAGCACTTAAATCTGGAAGGGGTATTTTAGATGTGACTTCGGGCAGCGAACTTAATAACGCATCCATGTCTGTAAAGTTATAAAAAAATGTTTTATTATTATAAATCTACAAACAAAAAAATAATAACTTACCAGTTTTCGATATGTTTGGCAAACTAGAATCAAATGGAGCAGGTGAATTTATAGCAAACGGAGGTGGCATATCGTTCATTCCAGTAAACAATGTATTTAGAAAATGACCCTCAAAGAGCGTTACGAATTCCTGTCGACGAAACAGTTCCTCCTCGTGAATGGATAGCAATTCTTGTGACAATTTTGAAGCCCACTAAATAAAAAAAACTTTTACTATTCTTGTGTCTTAATTTTAGAATTTAAAAAGAAATACCTCTAAGAAAGCACCCGAAAAGTTTCTTCGTCGTACAACTTCGGTTACGGCGGTAACATAAATGCTTGGCGCTGTATGAATTTGCTCGATGATAATCAGGTGCCTCTGCATGCGTCGCAAGCAACGATGGTAGAATAGCAATTGATTGTCGAGTTCGCTCATTGAATTTTCTATGTGCATAATAAATTTAAGACGTAGTATTAAATTGATTCCCAACTCTTCTTTAGCATTCCAGATGCGTCGGCGTATGTCACGAATCTCCAAGTGATTCTTGAGCATTACGGTAAGTTGGCTGGAATGGGACTCACACAAGTCAGGCAGAATAGAGGCATCACCGAGATTACTTGCCCGCACTTGATTCTGTTGAAACGCAGTGCAAAGCTCATTTTGGTCTTGCACTTTCTTTTCGGCCTCTGACATCAGTTTGTCCAGACCTTGTAGGCGATCCGATAGTCCCTTTATCTGTTTTATATGATCCTAAATTAATAACGCGAACAACAACATTCAGTTTGGCATTACCCACACAAGAATAATTAAAGGTACAGACCTGTTCGGAGACTTGAATGGCATTCTTGACCTTATTTCGTAGTGCCGTCATACTTGATTCGTCAAACATCTTCAGCCCGCGTGTACAATTCTCAGCCATACTTTGCAGTGATTTCTGACTCTCCTTGGCTGAAATCCATTGCAGCAATGTTAATCCACGACTTTTTTGCGGCTCCATTGGATCGGATTCGTCACCAGTGTGGTCCTGTTCAGATTGTGTACGTTCCCTTGGAGTGCTGGCCGGATCAGTAACCGTTGACAATGTAAAAGATTCATTGTCATACAGATACTCGTCAAATCCGTGAAACTCTTGCTGTGCTCCTGACCACAAACCCGGCAGAATTGGTACTTTCGACAGTTTTCCGAGGTCTTCATTAAAACAGTTTAAAAATTCCACATACTCGCTACGACGCTCTAAATGTTGGTCCAGACAACGGTAGAAATCCTCAAAGCGCTGTCGAAACTCTTCGGTGAGATCCTCCATGTTAGCAATAACGGCACACCAGCCCTGCTGTTGTAAATGTTGTTCGTATACGAGTTTCTTGCACATTTTTGATTGTTCCTTGGCCATGTCATACAGACTGAGTGCAAGTTGTGCGCGTGCTACAACCGTACAATAGGTGGCAGGTAATTCTAAAGATCTTCGCACCTGTTCTGCGAAATTTGGTTCTAAATTATAAAATTAAATATGTATTAATGTTATTGGATTATATAAATGTATCTCGTTACCTGGCTCTATGCTTGGCCAGGGCAGAGGTGCTGTTTTTGGATCATCAAAATTTCGGCTGAACATGAAAATAGGACTTGTGTCTGTTCCTGAGGAGTAACTGATGACCCGGCAGTGCGGTTGTAAAATCTCCCCACCGCTGATCAATAAAACCTGGTGAGCGGTTGGGAGGCCGTGTAGACGCTCAATTGTCTCCTTCAAAGATTGCACTCTGAAATAATCATTTTTTTAAATTTATTATATAAGTGTTTAGTATGATTTATTCAAATTGTGATAAATAACATCTATAACAAAACAAACTTATTTCTTATCTCATAAAGTTATTTTAAAACTTTAACACTACTTTATGATGACCAGACGCAGACACAGAATTATAAACAATAATGCGATGACACCGTTTTTCGTGAATGTTTAAGTAATACAAGACAATTGTTATTATATTGTGATAATAGAAATATGATAATAATATATGAATTAATAAATAAAATCGACTTACGTTTCTACTGCCAGTTTCATGTCGAATGTCATCATCCGACCGGTGTCCACGTGGAAGATGTACAGCATTTTGATACACTCTGTTGTTCTGCCTCAGCATACAAATCGAAGGTCAGACACGATTTAAAACGCACTAACTATATTATATACCAGATACAAGATATTTAGATATCGAGCATTTGTTTCTTTTTTGTTTGTAGTTTGCATACAAATCGACTGTATGAGATATCACATTTTCTAGGTTTCAATACCAGTGTTTTGTTGAAGCCCGCAGGTATCTGAAAAATATATGTATAATTATTAAATGTTTAATTAAAATTACTGAATTCTTTTTTTTAAAAAAGATTATTTTTGCTGTTATTTTTAATTGGTAGAAAGTATAGAAACAATCGTCTTTCAGTTCCAACACACGTTGAGTTCAAAGATCAGATGCATTTTAATCAAAACTCTGATTGGTTTATCCAATAACCTTTAATGTTCAATTTTAATCGAATGGAAAACATGAAAAAACGCAACAGAATATATTTTTGTGCATTCAAGAGATTAATTGTAATGCACTTATTATCTGGGTTTACTTCAAGTATAAACACCAGTAATAAGTACAGAAATACTTTAAAATTAAAAATTATATTGTTTTGATTGTAAATGATAACTATAATGATGATCTGTCAAATTTTAAAGAGATCATTTGACATTTTAAGACCGCAATCGCTACAGAACCTCATTCCACAGAATATATCGAATTAATTGCTTAGGCCGAATGAATTTAAACGCACACTCACGTGTTCAGGAAGCATAAATACAAGAGTGTGCACCTTCTACACACCGCATAGATGTGATAGAGGCTTGTTGTTGTTATTGAAATCTACAAAATGAACGTTGGTTGGTTGGCCTTGACGTACTTTTTGACGACGTTAGGCACACACACACTACGCGACGTCGTCGTCGTCGACGAGTTCAATACACACAAAAACGCATATACATACATACTTAATTCAGCGGAGTTGTATTAGTATTTTGTATTTTTTATGCCATAAAGATAACTTAAGCTTGTAGAAGCACTGACCTAGACGCTGATGACTGATTTAGATCTTTGGATATATTTTTTTCTAAATGGGTTTATAATTATATTTTTTGAGCATGCTTATAGATTTATTTATCTAAGACACATAAAAATAGTAAAAGATTAGCAAATAAAAGGGTGTTTATCGTTTAATGTTAAAATACAGTTTTTTTCTGTGCTAAGATATTGTTTTTTTTTGTAAATCGTTTTCCACGTTAAGTTATCAATAAAAATATGTAAATCAACAAGCATTGTGAAATCCAATATTAAATTATTGTGTAGGTTATAAATAACAGAGTCGTGTTTTGACTGCGACATCAATATTCTCATCTGAAGCTGTTGTTGCGGTGGATTCACAATATACTACTTCCTTAATTATATGTATTACGTGAAAGAGGGTTGAACCGGTTTTAAAAAAAAGTTGTATATTAAAAGTATTTTATTTTGGTGTTTGCCTCACTTCGGTTATATTTCCACTCAGTTTTTTAGATATAACACAATTTCTTTGTATTGATAACAAATATTTAATGAATGCAATCATATTATTTTTAAGTCTATTATGATAGAATAACAATACAAAATGCCTCATGAACGCGCACCCCTATTTGAACAACCCCAAACAAGACCATTCTTTAACAAATGCAACGTTCAAAGTGTGTACCTCCTGCAATGTTTACAGATTTACATATTGACATGCACTGAAAATGGTAACCAAACAGAAATAAGACTCGAATATTTAGTCTTCCATAATTGAACAACAAAAAAAGGTCATTTACAATTTTACATTAAGCATTAATTAATTCATAATGATAGTGCATCACTGCAAATAAACCTAATTCCAAGTAATTTACAAACTGCAATTCATACGAATAACAAAACAAATTGCAATACAATAAAAAATCAATAATAAAACAACAAAATAACATACTTTTGCTTTGGTGTTCTGCTGCCTGTGTAGAACTTATAATGTTCAAGTTAATATATCCGTCAGTACGTGGAAGGGTTGTTGGCTAGTCTATAGCGTAGATTATGTACAGAACATAAAAATATATACTGCATTTTCACGAGAACATACTCTAGAAACTCACACAAGAGAGATAATCTAGAAATCTAGACGACGTTTTCGACGACACTGAAAATCCTGCAAATCATTTAATCCGCATCCAAATACGTATTTGAAACAGCGTTAATTAGCAACGCAGAAATGAATATAAAATAATATATATTTAGTGAATCACTAATACATATTAACGCAGTTTATATATCCTCTACAGCCACAGCCAGACTAAAAGCAACTCGCACTCGCACACACTATCACACAAAAGAAATATGTACGTTTTCGTTCTTGTTTGCTAAATGTATGTATATATATATATATATATATATATATGTATATGTTCCGATGCGATGATGGTGTTCGTGTCTGTTTGTGTGTGTGTGTGCATGCACTGTACACAGTCAAACAACAAACCGAGTATTTATAAACACGAAACACGATTCAAGCCGATCTTGGATTTTTCACCAAACAAAAGATTTCATAGAATCGAACGTGGTCAAATTTAGTTTATTTCTTGTACAATATCACACTAATAACACTTAATAATTGTTTGAAAACACTTCTTAATCACTTTTACGGAAATTAAACAGAGTGTTTATGCGTTTAGGGAACGCTTTTGGTTATTAAAATTCAAGAACTTTTCTCAATCAGCTGCTATTTTTGTTATGTACGCGTACGCGACGACCGACGACCGTCGACGAGCAGAAAGCAGTTTCATTCAAGCAAAACAGAGTGACACATATGAGAATGACCTATGTGACATTTGAATATATACTTTTTGTACGACCCGTCCGACAAACTTGTTTTTGCTTTGCAGGTAATGAACGTATTCAATAATGTAAATGTTGTGCGTTTAATGATAAATAACAGTTCACAATAACAGCGATTTTTTGAAAACAAGCAAAAAAAAAATTAAATAGCATTTAATTTAAAATCGGGGAGAATACGATTTCTAAGGCCCTTAAATTTGACAATTCTTAAAAATAGTTTCTTGTGCTGATTACGAATATCATAATAAGTTCTTTGACCTATACTGCAATTCAGCCCCAAGGAGGTTTCGAAAAGGAACCCCCTAGATAGATAGATTTGGGGGGGAGGTCGAGCCAACTCGATGCACGCCAGCACTCCAATGGGCCGATTGTGCTTCCT
>JAAAKO020062445.1:0-10142 GCA_010015015.2 Bolitophila cinerea | reverse complement strand
ACAGCGAAAATCGTACGACCTTTTAAAATAAGTATATAATAAATACATTTTTTTTTTTTTTTTTAAAGTTTCAGTTTGATCGGATAAGTGAAAATAAGTTCAAAAGGTATCGAAATATATATATATATATATATCGCTCAAGCATATATAGACTACAATTGATTTTAAAAGAAAGATTATAAAAAAGATTTTTCTTTTTAAAATAAGCTAAAAACTTAATCATTCGTCATTGGCTATCTTTCTAAATAATCTCCAAAACCGATTTGCTCTACAAAGACATATCCTGTTATTTATAGTCTAACAAACTAATATTTTTATGCGCCAGCAATATTTTACGCACAATAATTTCTATATTGATAAAGCGATAATAAACCATTTCGAATGCATTATTTGCATTTCAATCAGTTCGTTGCTACGTGTGAAAGTAATAATCGAGAAACAATGAAAATGCCAGCACGTACCCTGGCATTAATACTTTATGTTTATATCAACTATAATGTATATATGTAAGAGTTTATTTATAATATTATAGAGTATACAAACATTATTTCTAAATGTATACGTGTACATGCGGTTTTATGGTTTTGTAAATATCGCTCTTAATACGAGTTACATACTTATAATATTTAAAAAAAGGAATACGCTTTTAATTTTAGTTGAGAAAACAATATCTATACAGCTATATATCTTGCTGTGTGTTAGTGCGGACGAGAAAGAGAGACAGAAAAAATAGTTTTTCTAATTAATATTCAAACGCCGCGCTGCGCCAGAGCCGCACTGCTTCGCGGTCGAGTAATCAAAAATAGAGAACGACCTAACAACGCGTGTGCGCCCGATCGCCAAATAAATTAGTGACAGCGCGCAATTTTCTCATCAATCGAAAGTCAATAAAAATTAAAACACTTTTACCGAAACAATTTTGTGCGTGTCATGCATAACTGGGTTCATTTAAATTTACAATATTTAACGACTTTATTTATGGTCCTTCAACAACATTGAACATAAAAATATATAAAGAATTACGAATTTGAATTCAGCAATAATATTTAATTTATTTTATTTTATTTGTCTCAGTGGGCTTCTAAAAAGATTTTTTCAAGCTTTTTTACGCAGCCGCAGTCCTAAAGTTTATGTATTGTAGTAAAAGAAACCTAAAATCGTGGAAGTTATAGCATGCATTTTAGTCGCTATGGAGCTACTGTCTTTATGACAACAACCTGATTATTAGAATGCTTTTCAGTAATGACATAAAATGGCTAAAGTGACCATTACAAAAAATCTTCGTCAATTGAGTAAAACGACAATTTTAAGTGGTCACATCTTCTAATGACCAAACAAAAGACCAAAGCTTTTAGGGTCATTTTCCTCACTATCACAAATTGAAGCTAACCGGCAGGTTGAAACCAACCGCCGGTTGAGACAAACTTGCCAAGTTGAACAGCATGTTGTACAAATTTTCTTCACTAGTAGTTGAGCAGAACTTTGAAATATCCTGCCTGAGAAATTGTGTTTTAAGGAGTGGAGCTTTAAGGAGTGGTTCAAAGATATGTTCATCCCTAAAGTTTGTCGTAACTTGGAGGCTAAAGGCTTACCATTAAAAGCAATTTTATTTGGCGATAATGCCACCTGTCATAGGACAGCGAACACTTTTTCCGATGATGAAAAGTTCAAGGTTTTTTTTCCCTCCCAACAATTGTTGCAACCACTTGACCAAAATGTCATAAAATTCCCTAAGCACCGGTATCAAAAGCACCATCTGTCAACACTCGCGGCGTTAGGTGTAAACGACATTAACGACATTGTCTCATCTCTTAAAAATATTAATTTTTAATAGATGAAGCATGGAATTAACTCCCACGATCTGTTGTCATGAGTTCTTTTACACATCCGTTTTCATCGATAGACGAAATATAATTAAATATTACGGGGGACAATTTTGTGGGATAAGACGATATCTCCTGGTTAGACTGTACAATTGATTATCGAAAATGATTTAATTGAGAACGAAATAATGGAAAGGGCGACTGGTAGCTACGAGAGAATCGTACTTATTAAAATAGAAGATGAAATAGCAAATAACGAGGGTATCGCAAACAAAGTGGGCCATATGGAAGAAGAGAGTATAGAATCAGCATTGATAATGCAAAAGATTCCTTCAATATCGCGGTTGAATTGACAGCAATGAGATCATTTTGCAAAGATCAAATGCAGTTCATAAAAGACTTAATTATAATTATTTAAACTAATAAAAATGCTTATTTATATTTAAATCACAAAACTGATTTTTCTTAAAATGTTTAAGCAACATTTTCAAAATAAGAATTATTTGCTTGTATAGAATGTTTACTGTATTTAAAAAAATTAAATATAATAAACTTTATTTTTTATTTTTTGTTTAATTATACTGAGACTGAATTTCATACAAAACGTACTACATTAAAAACGATCTCTTTATTTACGATTTAGAGAAGATCAACTTTTTTTAATAAGTTAATTCTTTGTATCGATTACAGATTTTCAACCAGCTGCTAGCTATCAACTTGCTCTTTGAAATATCCTGGTAAATTGTAAATTGATAGTTTTCAACTTACCGATTATGATTTTTTTTAATAAATACTGTTATCTGTATAGAAATGATAAAGCTGATGATGGTCATTTTAGCTTTTGACAGGCCATCTTAGTTGCTTTCACCCCCTGCAGACAGATCATGGGACAGAAACCAAAAGGAGGTTATTCTTGTTTTTGTTTACATATTTTTCTTGACGCACGACATTACTGACATAAAAAAATAATAACTGACATATAAAGCAAATGTGAAGAATCAAAAATTTGTCAAAATGCTAAATTTTGATCAAAAATTACATTCAACTTGTGCTTTTTTGGAAGTTGAGAAATCGGGAAGTTGATATCAACCGGCAATTGTCAACATCCCGAAATCGAAAGTTGACTACTTAAATTTGACTAAAGAAAATGAATTCGGGAAGTTGGAAATAAAATCTTCAAGTTGAAAGTCAACTTCGAGTGACGAAAACGGCCCCTAATGTGAATAAATACAATTTATCGACATAATTGTATTTAAATTGTCCATAAATTATTTTAGAGTCAAAAATAGACATTTGTGCTTGGTTTTATGCTACCGATGCCCGGGTTTCTGTATTTTGCCCAAACAGGCATATTTATGGGAATTTTTAATATATGTCTGTGCCTGCTGTGGGCAAAATACCGACATTTTATGATAAATTTTTGCAAAATATATGGTGTAAAAACTAATGACTAGTGGAACCAAAAAGAAGCGCCAGATTCTTATTGTTGGGCAACCGTGCGTATCGTCAGATGAGTATGGCAGAAATACGTTTCATACAAATTCAATCAATCATAAATGCTTATTTTTGCTTATTTTGCATATTCCAGCTTATTTTAGTACAAATGCTCAATTTTAGTGCATATTTTATTTTTTTAACGAAAAACAAGCAAAATCACGCTAAATCTGTAAAAAAAAACGGACTCGAAATATTGAAGACAATTACAAAATTATTATCTGGAGAAGATTGTGTTTTTAAGAAATATACAAACTCTGAGGTAAAGGCCAAATACTCTCCAATTACATACATCGATGTAGAAAGAAGTTTTTTTTTCTATAAAATGTATTCTGTTCAAATATCAGAATTTTTTCATTTTTATAAATTTAAAAAATGTTTGTAATTTATTGAAAAAAAAATAGATGTAGTAAAAACTTAAACTATAGTAATAAATAGTACGAACAAGTACTTTTATTATAAATCTGTGTTATAATGTAAAAATTTGAAATGTGTCGGGAACATATATTTTTAAATAAATTTAGATGTGATTTTTTTTTAGATTTAAGTTGTTTTTGGTATACATTTTGTGTTTATAATGTATTTTTAGATCTTATTTTAAGGGCCTGAAACGGTGTTTTATGGCTTTTTTTGACGCTTAATATAATATTTTTAGCGCTAGTTTTTGGTTGCCCTAATGACCATTTTGCCCAATTTTTTAATGGTCTTATGGTCAATATTAGTGTAAATCCGCCATTATTATTGATATAAACTTGTTGTAAATATCGTCAAAGATGCATGTTTACTGATTACCGATCACCCACATTCATATAAAAATACATCCGACAAATCCGGGCTCATTTGGTATGCAGACTGCGTCTGTCTTGAAAAGCGCGAATTGTTCAGTCTTACTTTTTTGTTTAGTATATACATATAGGCAATAGGTAATTATGCATATGTTTGTAGGTACTTTGCATGGGTATGCCTACCTGTACTTATGGAAAAGTAAAAGTTCTGTCAATTTCGGATGTTTGCGCACGCGTGCTCTATGATAGTATCTACAATCTGCATATGGAAAACTAAACAGCAGTAAAACGTGCGCATAAAATAATATTCATTAGATATTCGGTTTTGTAGGTGTTTTTTTATTTATAGAGGATAAATAAGACTTAATATGACATTATTTGTGGAATCAGTTCTCAATAAAATAAAATATCTAATGATAACCGAGGAGAAGGAGAAGTGGATAGTTTATTTTTAAATGCCCTAATCTTGCAAAACTAAATAAAAGGTTGTCTACAATGTATTATGATTCATCCAAATCAAAGACTACATCTCGTATGTTTAGTATCGACTATTAAACCAAAAAAAAATATCGATGTTTTATAAAATAACGATATGTTTTGATGATCAGAGAATATTGTAAGATCTTATAGACAAGATCAAAAGAGTAAAATTTGACATCATTTTTTTTATTTCTTTAATTTTTATTGGGATTGTATACCTGTCTGGTCGAATTCATTTTTAATAATTATTATGCCCATTTTTTTGCGAGAGTTAGCGGGCGGTTAAATATACCTCGAGTTTAATCCGAGTTTAACTCGAGAAATGGTTTTCTTCGCTGCGAAAAGTTTTTAGGGGAGGCATGTGTTCAGATGAAAAGTTCTTAAGAAAATGGTTACTATAGATAAAATCCGAACCTTTTTTATAAACCATTACCTGAGCTCCTACTCTTATCCATTCCTTGGTAAATAATATTTTAGTTTTTGCAAGCAATCTATAATACTAAATAAATAAAATAATATTATTTATTGAAAGACCTTTGTTTGTTTTTTTTTGTAATTCAACCCTATTCGAACCTTATAGAAGCCGCAGTTTTGTTGTTATTCTTACCTTGATTTGATTTATAAATATTTTGGTAAAAATAGAAAATAGTGATTTTATTATTACAATATTTTATATTTTGATTGTAAGCCTATATGTTACGTATAATATGAAATTTAAACAAATGCTAGATCCGCCACTGGTGTCAGCTTTGGGCACCAAGTATTTACCTTTATTTTTTATTATCATCATTTTTAAACCGACTCTCTTCCCTAATTGAAATTGTTTCGCCCTTAAATCCTACCCCTTTTTCAATATATAAAATATGTTTATATTTATTTGATACCAAAACACACTTACTAAACTTTAACCTATAACCCGGATAATCAGTATGTTATACTATAATAATCTTTGATTATATAAAAAAAACTGTGTAAAAATCAAACTTTTTTTACTTTTTGCTATGCAAAATATTTTTTGAAAATAACTTTTCTAGGTAACATTTGGAAATTTTTGTATTTTGTTGCTTATAACAATATTTTAAAAATTTCAATGTGAAATTTATTGATTTTATTGTGACGAGCATTTATGTAAACTACAACAATTATTTAAGCCTTTAAAATATTTGAATAATATTTAACAGTACCATTTATTTTTTAATATTATATTCTTTAAGAAAATTATTATTTAAAGGGCTCATTTTGAATATTTTTGGATCAAATTTTAAGCGCCTAAAACATTTGTACTGTTGCCCTGATTATTAAAATATTCTTGCAATATGCTAATATTTTCGATATAAATAATTATAAAAATATCGCGAATATCAAAATTTCAAAATATTTTTTCTCTATTTTCTAAATATATAATTAATAACAAAATTATAAATTTGTAAATTACGAATATTAATATTACCAAATATTCCACTATAAAGGGTAATGAAATTTTGATTTTTTACATTATTTATCTGGAAAATAAGGATAATATTTTTTAATAATATTTTTAATATAATTGCACTATATTTTTGTTATATTCATATATTTCTTGGATCAGTACAAAAATATCGAGCAAAATATACGGTTTTAAAAAATCCTCTTCCTTTAATTCTGTTTTTGAGATATTGTATTACAAAAAAAAATCAAAAAACTTAATAATTATAATTTTTGCTAATATGTGTAATGAATTGTTTTAATTTTTAATTTCTATAATCATTTAATTGCTAATTTTCCAAATATTCGAAACGTGTTGTTTGTAATATTCCTCTCTCTGTATCAAATTGTATAAAATATGACGATTTTTTTGATTAGGAGAGTTTAGATCCCCTTCCCCCTATTAATATATATTTTAAAAACCTCTCATTTGATACCAAGCACATTTACCTTGAATCACAAAACGCTCCGAAATACTTTTTCCAATTTTTTAACAAATTTTTGAACCCCTCCCACCTCTAAGGGGTTCATTTTCTAAACATAAAATTATGTTAATCGGTTTTGAGAAGTTCCTCTTTGAAACATTCACCATTCATTTTATGCAATTGTTAAATTTATCAAAATTTAGAAAAGAATCCACTAAAAATATCAATATGAATAAAAAGTTTACATTCCACCTAATACACCAAAACACACAGCCCTACACACGTACATGCACATACGTTGTTTTGCCCTACCGCTGCCACTCTCTTTCTCTATGCTCTTCTCCATCTTCGCATGTGCAATCTGTCAAATGTGTCAACGTCACATAGTTTGATTCTTGTGTGTATTTGTATGTTTGTGTTTTTTGTGCCACCTTTCTTCACGCAATCTTTAACCACTTTAAACAACTCTTAAAACACAAACTAAACGCATCTCTGCAAAAATTGAGTTATGATAAATTAACGCGAATGAATCAGTGACAAAGCCGAACTCCCGTCCTTTAGCAAAATGTATTTTCCCATCGGTTGGCCCAAGATTCTGGACACCCTGAGCCTAGGTGATCAGATAATACGGAAAATTTGCTGTGATCGTGTCAAAATACTGTTCGCCATTCTGACCGATGATTCGTTGGGTATCTGGTACACAAAGGTACTAAAACTACTAATTGAATTAGTTATAATTAAGTGATTGTTAAATGGCAATAATACTGTGTTGTTGTTTTAGCCATGCGTGCCAATTGTGTCATCACGTAGAACGCCTCAGTCGATTTTGAAATTTGGCAATAATGTGTTGGTCGAATGGAAGCCAGACTCGAATATGTTGGTTGTTGCGGTGACTATACACTCATAATATACGTTAATTCCTCTTGATTTTTTCTTATGTATTTTCAGACAAGCGATGGAACGCTGCTCATCTACTCGCTAACCGTTCTCGACACACCAAAGGGTATCTACAATCAGATCGATCCACCATTTGCTAACCTGCGCCGCGACAGCGCCGAGCTGTTTGTAAAGGAGTCGATTCCCTCGCTTCAATTAACGCTGGTGTGTATTTCGTTTGCTGCACGTCTGCACGAAGGCTTCGTGTAAACGATCATCTAATTAAACCGCTACTAATAGTATTGATGTTGTTTCAGAGCATAGAAGTACCGTTGTTCGTGCCGATCACATGTATTTGTTTCGTGAATATCTCACAGATGACGGTGGCCACGCAAAGCGAGAAAGTGCTGCGCATTCGCTGGGACGGTGTCGAGGAGAGAGATTTCTCGCTTGATCTGAAGCGCATTCCGTTCAGCATCAATCAGCAGGTCAGCTATGGTAAGACTAATGAATTCACATTTTTATTTATTATGTTAACTGTTTTAATATCTGGTAGCTGTACCTATTCTTGAGAAGAACACATATATTACGTCAATGGACTACTCACCATTGATCGGAGGATTTTCTATTACTCTGAACGATGGACGGGCAGCGTACTTGACATCAAGCAATCTTAAATTTGACCCGAACGTATAAAACCTTTACTATATTCTGTTTTAAAATAATAATTGAAAGTTTATTTTTGATTATAGCAAGTTCAGGGAATTTGGGCGCAGAATCTTGACGATGCCACGTGCGGAAGCATAAACCATAAATACAGACTGATCGCATTTGGCCGAAGAAAGTGCGTGTGCATTTAGAGGTTTCTTAGAAAATAAAAAATAATTAATTCGTTATTCTAAAACAGCTCCCAGTCGGCCGTGTACACCATTGATGACCTGACCGGTGGTTTGGAACTGTCTCACACAATGGTGATGAGTGCCAAAGATTTTCCCGGTTCTCCGGGATACGTACGCGAAATGAAATGGACACCGGACGGATGTGCCGTCGCTGTGTCCTGGAGCAACGGTGGTATTTCACTGTGGAGTACCTTTGGCACGATGCTTATGTGCTCGCTGGGCTGGGACTACGGGCTGCACGTGGATCTGGTCAACAAGAATCCTTTTGATATTAATTGCATGGTAACTAATGCTATATAGAAATTTGAAAAATATAAATATTTTCAAAAAAAATTAGGACTGGTCAACCGAAGGCTATCAGCTACTAATGTTGCGACAGCATAAGATTTATCAGTCTAGCGATAGCAAAACGTCTAGTCGTAGTGGTGACGCACATTCCAGTGCCTCCGCGGAGAATGGACAGCAAGCACCTGAACCGTACCGCATAAAGATGACATTGGTCCAGTTGGATTTTGTGAAAAGTAGCTTTGCTGTAAATCCCTGCATGGTATTTACATTCTCTTAAAATGAGGTATTTATAATAACCAATAATTCATAATTCACAGAGTTCTCAGTCGCACCTATTCCTACAAGGTGACGACAAACTATACATAAACCAAGGTGACAGTCTACAAAAGATCTATCAGAATTGCAAGTCTTTCTCGATGGAGTCAAACATCTCCGATCACACCTCGTACTCGGCCTCCAAACAGGGAAACATTTTCACGCAGTCCTACAACATTTGTACGAACAGCTACATGAGCGGGGAATTCATTTCGGTGAACAATGAAGGTATATATTTCTTAAAATTTTTTAGTGTCAAATATAATCTAAAAAATGTACGTAGATAATTTAACAACGAACATCGACGACTGCGAAGTGAGTAACTCACTGCAGGTGACAAACATGCTATCCGAAAGCAAGCACTGGATCGTGGTACAGTTGCCGGTTGCCTATCTTGCGACGAACTGGCCGATAAGGGTAACTTCAATTAATCTATATTTTTGGATATCGAATTAATATTTATTTTACGTTTTGCAGTACAGCGCAATCGATGAAAGCGGTCAGAATGTGGCTGTGGCCGGACGCACCGGTGTGGCCATCTACTCGATGAGCACACGCAAGTGGAAACTGTTTGGCAACGAGACCCAAGAGAAGGACTTCTTGGTAACCGGTGGCCTACTATGGTGGGACGAGTTCGTGATCATGGGATGCTATAGTCTCGTGCAACAATGTGATGAGCTGCGGATTTATCCGAAAGACTGTAAGCTAGACAATCGCTTTGCAAAGATCGTTCCGATGGCAGCGCCAGTAATGCTGATTAATTTGTTTAAGGATCAATTGGTAGGTCAATCAAATATCTTGTTCAGACGTGTTAAATAATATAACTGAATTTAAATAGGTCGCCTTCACTGCAGACGGTTACGTGACGATTTTCGCCATTCGCAAGTATGACGTACAGAATGTGAGTTTGGCTAAACTACAGATTTACGATATTCGTGGATTGTGCGTGCATCCGGCGTGCATTGTTTCGGTGGCTATTACAAATCTGAAAAATGATAGCGGAACGCGGTCGAGTCAAGGTAATTTATAATTTATAAAATTTTAAATAAAAGTAAAATGCAGAAGAGAACTTGCATTAACAAATTCTTACGATTTGTAGGTAATATTTTGCAACCGCAGACATTGGTGCTGAATGTTTGTGGACGAGTACTTATGGTAAACCTGGAAAATAATGGCAGTTCAACGGAGCAAATGGTAAGTTTGCTCTAAATACCTCCCTCTTAAAAATAATGAGTTTCTAAATCAAATGATTTTTACTACGTAAATTATATAATTTATAATCAGATCAATAAT
>JAAAKO020062434.1:0-10143 GCA_010015015.2 Bolitophila cinerea | reverse complement strand
TCAATAATGAGACTTAACGTAAGGAAATTGAGAATTATTCTAACAAAAAATCCGGAGAATAATGCACAGGCCGACTGTGACTTATTCTCAAGAGACTTAACGCCAGGAAAAGTCTAGAGAGTAATGCACAGTCTGACAGTGACTTTAGAGATTTAACGTCTCGAAATAAAATACAATATGTCACAGTCCGCCTGTGCATTACTCTCACGATTTTTAGTGGCGTTAAGTCTCTTAAAAATAAGTCACAGCCGGCCTGTGCATTACCGTCAGGATATTTTTCCTAAAGGGGTTGGAGGTCAAGATAAAAAAAAAATTAAAAAAATTAAAAATAAAAAAGCGCGGCAGTACGCCTTGAGAATTATATTTATGAAGGAATGAATTGCTTATTTTGCTCCGAAAAAAAAACAAGCATAATACATAATACTTAAAAAAAAATCAAGTAAAAGATTAAAAAAAAATAATATTTTTTTTTATTCATTTACTGTTCTCTGATGCGGTTATTCCGCATAAAAATTTTGACGACTGTGACTGATTCTCCAGATACTTAACGCCACCTAAAATCGTGTGAGTAATGCACAGGCGGACAGTGATTTATTGTCAGGATTATTCGTGACGATAAGTCACTTGAGAATAAAGTAAAGACAACCTGTGCATTACTCTCAATATTTTTCCTGGCGTTAATTTACTTCAAAATAAGTCACAAGCCAGTTGTGACTTATCGTAACGTTTTATTTTTTGTGACGTTAGGTCTCTCGAGAACAATGCACAGCGCCATTTTTGGAACTGTTTACTTGGCAAGAGAAATAACTCAATGATTCAGGAAAGTGACCATTGAGTTCTTTCGAAGGAAAAAAGGGCATATGGGTTCTATATTGCTTGTAATTTATTCACATCTTTTAATAAGTTTGACTTTTTTGAAAATAAAGTATATTGAACAATAATTTTCTAGTTTAATAACAAGTTTATGCAGATTGTCTGTCGTAATATTGACTATAGAGGTATAAATCGTGTATATATATATATCTGTATATTAAGTACATATATATTTATGAGCTGATATTAACTTGGCTCGCATTTTTACGATAAAGTATTAATATAAGAATGCCTTCAATGGCGCATTATATAGACACTTTTACATTAATTTTATATTCTGTAGAACTACCGGAAAATGTATGGGCATTTCATATAAAATTGAAATTAACAGCATTTCAATAGCTACTATATATAAATATATTAATATATTTATATATTGATAGAAATTACAAAACGACGATTTGCAGAGCAGTAAATCCTCATTTTGTCTTACTTATATTTCTCTTTTAGGGTATTAAAGAATATTTATATGTGTGTCGAAAATAATATACGTAATTCAAAGATGGATGTGGGTCAAGATGATGCTTTTTCTTGCCCATATATATTTGTGTTAAAATGGCTTTCGTGCGTAAGTTTGGTACACGCATAGGTGGCTGATTAGAATGGACATTTCCAATACACTGGGGAAATAAGAGCACGAAATGCAATTCGTTTAGAATTATACACTGTTCACGCAGTGTTTAGCCCATTTTGAGTTTCATTAGAGTTTGTAAATTATTAAATAGTGTTCTTCAGAACGCTTTTGCCATTTATTCCTTTAATTAAAAAAAATCTTTTTGAAAAGCATATTTCATACTCTTATTTCTGAAATATACATTTTCTAACTATATAATAGAACAAATTTTACAATTTTATTTTTAATTACTGCATTTTACCTGGTATAATTCACAGACGAATGCATTTCTATTAATTACTTAGATATATGAACACACGTAAATAAATAAAACAGGTTCTCGCTATAAAATGCCATAAGCAACGGCGAAGTACGTTTTACTTTGCGCAGGAAATGCATTGCTGGAAATTCTCAGAAATAAAAGAGAAAACAGGTCATGAGAAAAAGAATATCTCATTACATTCAAAAGAATATAATTTCAAAGTTGTGCTTCGATTTCAATATAATTACCAAGCAAAAAATATTAGAAACTTTACGAACATTTATCATGTTTCGGAATGCCAGCAAATGCAATCGACGAAATTATTTTTTGCCTGGCCGGAATGAAAAATGCGAGATATAAAATAACTGCAAAGTAAACCTCATTAAAAGATTACGTGATTTTTAGTGTTTTTAAGAATAACTTCATACTCTCATTTAAAATACTCTCATTTAAAGTAAACATAATTTTACAATTTTAATATTATTGCTTGTTATTGAATTTTTCTAAAAGCTTTTTAGGGTTTAAAAAACCAAAACATAACATTGCTCCAGAAATACGTGTTTTCATCATCCCAGGTTGGAACTTTAATCATTGTGATGTCTGATGTGATACTTTTTTTATTTTGCCCTTATATTATTTTGGTATTCAAAATAATTAAATTTGGCAATCGCATAATACTACAAAATATATAGTGTCGAAGTGGATATGTCTAGATTCTGCTATATTTAAAAAACTTGAATTTAATTCATTTTATTCAATTTGTCCATGTTTTTTCATTAAAAATATTTAAAGGTAGATAGAGGTAGTCTTTAAAAGCTTCACGCAACTCGATTTAGTTTTAGTCTTTTCTTTGTAAAAAGTTTTCACTAATGATTGAACATCTTTATGCTCTTTTTAAATAAAATGTTATCGATTAACATTATTTAATCTATAGAAATATATATTTCATGTTTTTTGTCAGTCTTGCTGAGCTTTGTTGAGCAGTCAAGTTTTTATGTGTTTTGCTTACTTTTAGATAAAAAAAAATACAAAATCATTATTTTTTACTAATATTTATTATTTGTAATACTTATTATTTAGTGTATACTAAATTATACTTATTAATTATTTTGTATTTCAAATATGGGGTTTTATTTGAATATATAAGGGATATTAAATAGTTTATTAACATTAACTCTTAACATAAACCATGCGGGTATTTTAAATCCACCAATATTATTAAAATCCATTGTTCTTTTCAAAATATTTTTGTTTTTTGAAAAATATTATAAATATATTCAAAATATTATAAATCCCGAAGAAATGTGTTTTAAATGCAAAAAAAAAGTTTGTATTTACTAAATAATTAAATAATGAATATTTGAAATTAAAACTTTATAATAATACTGAAAAAAATATTATTTAGTACTTCTTTGTATTTTTTAATTGTCTGTTGATAAATCTAACAGAAAATAAAATAAAATTTATATATATATTTTAATATATATATAATTTTAACCACTCTCTGAATGTGTAGCAAATAAAACATGTCTTTTAAAAACTTCCCAGTTTTACTTTAGAGAAGACATTAAGGTTTAAAACTAATAATTTATTTGTAATATAACATCAATTCTTTAAATTTTTTGAAAATATGTAAATACATAAAAACTAACTTGTTTTATTTTTATTTTCAGGTAAGTGGAATATTTGTGGAATATTACGCTAAAACGATGACAATTTGCAGTTCGCTGAGTGACGTACACCGGATCACGTGAGTTAGGAAATGTGGGTAGTCCATAATGTAGTGGACATCCTAACACCGATCAGAGAGAGGTTGATTTCATATGAAATACGATTATTGGCGGGCACACACATTCTTAGTTTTCAGTTTATTTGATAACTCAAGAAAACGATTTTGATAACATTATTGATACATTTTCGCGAGCAATCATGATCAAAGACACAAGCTTTTACACAGAAAATGGACGATAATGGGTCAAAATTTAAATTCATAATAAAAAACATAATAATACAAAATATTAGAAATCAATATGAGTTCTACATACTAATATTCAAATACAGTTAAAAAACTGTATACCGATCTACAAATGCTGTATATCGGTCTACCAATACTCCATATTGGTTTATAAATGCTTCATATCAGTCCACAAATGCTGTATATCGTTTATATAAAGCTTATATACAGCTGATATGAAGCAAATATTTACTTTATATATATCATAATATAAAGCAAATAAAGACAAAAAAATGTTTCATCAAAAAGCTGTATATCGTGATATACAACCGATAAATGACTGTTTTATACAGCTTTTGAATTCGCCCATTTGTGTTTAGGGCTTCGGCGATGTTTAGGTTGGTGTAAATCTTCATTTTAGTTTTTGAAGTATATTGCAAATTAATTAAAAAAAAATATATATATATATATAAAAATAAAATTAAAGACAAAAAACCTAGGATAATAAACCGTCAAACTTGATTGAGCACATAATTGTACAAGCCTTATAAAAATGCAGGATTAGGATTATAGATTTAGTTATTCGCCAAAACGCATCACGGGAGAGATTAAAATCAAAATTACTGGCAATGTCATTAAAAGCTTCTCACATACGATTTATTGGCTCAACACTGTATATGTAATCTGTATATCTCTAATAACACGAAAAAGTAAACCTATTATTTAAAAAAAAAACAAATGTGATAAACCATCACTGAGAGAACGGAGGGCCCTGGTAATCGATTAATATTTACAGTACCATTTTCGTCTATTTCTTTTTTAACCATCAGTTGTTTAATTTAACTAACAGTTTTAGGGTACACGTGACAATTTTAATAGTTGATTTAACACTAATTTTAAATGTTTTTTTTACCATTTAAATTGTATAAATGACAATTTGTTGGGTAATATAACATCCCATTTTATGTGTAATATGACCATTAAAATTGTATTAATTACAGTTTTTTAATACTTACAAAAACAATATCTATTTTGAAACCTAGAAAACTTGGAAAAGTATTTTATATACATTTATTCAATTATTATTACTTCATGGTTTGTAAATAATAATAATTCTTTGTATCTTATTAGAATAAACCTGAAAAACATTTAACTTTATGACCATACCCAAAAACGGATAAAAATCTGCACATGCAAAAAGATTAAATTTGTCCATAAAAAGGAATGGAAAATTTGACCAAAAAAGATGAAATTCTTACCCTATTTGAATCATAATTAATATATGGATTATATTTTATCTTGAATAAAATGTATTTTTTTACAATATACTAAAAATCTTCCCCAAAAAGAAGATTACCTTACCTAAAAGGTTATCATCTTTTTTAGACTCAATATTTTTCATTATAAGGTATTTATTTTATCTCATAAAAAGATGAATTTATGACTTAAATGACTTAAATGAGATGATTTTTATATCGTTGAGTAAGAAATCCATCCTTTCTTGAAGTACTGAAAATTGGTACATTGTTAGAACTAAAAACCATACCATAAAAAAGATACAATTTATCCTCTTTTATTTTATCCTTATAAAAGGAATGAAATCAATCCCCAAATATTTGGTCATTTCTAAGGTTGTATGAAAATAACACGGCTGTATAAATAATAAATAAATGTGAGCCAAATATCTTTTGTTTTCTTTTCATTTTTTGGTAAAGTTAAATTATATTAGCGTGCTACCGCGCGATTTTTTTTAGCGCCTTACGCATTTTTTCTAAAAGAAATAATACAAAAATAAAGTCGCAGTGCCATCAGGGTAAATAACTTTTTGACCAAAAAAAAAAGTTGGGGTGGGCATTTTTAAATCTTCCAATCGTGTAAACACTCTGCTTATGGCCAACTAATTGGAAGACTTTTCTTAATATTTAAAATAAAAAATAAAAAATAAAATTATATACTTTGGCTTTTGCAAGATGTCTTTTTTGATAAAACAAAATATATAAAAGATAATATCTATTATATATAATAGCTTTGCTATGCCTGCTTTAATATTTCGCAATTTTGACAATTTTAACATTAAAAATGAAATACAAGAATTTTGTCGATTTGAGAACAATAAAAAATATGTTTCTCTAAAACAAACATACAATAATTATGTATTCAACTACAAAACTGCGGGAAGGAAAATGGAGAGGAGAGGATAGTAGTTTTAATTTTTTAATACATTGATTAGATCTTGCCCCTTTAAAAAAATCTAAAATTTTGACCCTGGTGAGCTAAATCCACCATCTTGGATTAAATATACAACATTTTTATTGAAGGTATTAATTTAAAATAATAAATTTTTAAATTTTAATTATGCCTAGTATATATTTAATTGAATCATAAGTGGTAATTGGTCATTTCATGCATAGGAGTAGTTGCTTAAATTTAAAAATTCCATAGAAACTATCCAAATTCCTGGGTATTTAGATTTTAAAAGCGACTGAAGAACGCTGAGGGTATATAATCCGCTGAAGACGTCATGTATTGAACAAGAAAATGAATAGTTTACTTTGGGAGGAAGGTACTATCAATCATGCTACACGTGGATGTACTATAGAACACCATCGTCGCCGGAATAGAAAGAGGATATTGGCAAGTGACAAACACAAATGAATCGACAGATTATATATTTTTGTACCAGGGAGACAATTCCGCATAATGACAATTCTAAGTCATGCGGAAATGCACCAAAGATCAGCGATGAGCATCGAGAGTAGAAGATAATGAAGAGTTAAATTTTAGGTAAAGGTAGAGTTTTGGAACCCGCGGTACGCACATTTGGCTGGTCGATATACAGAAATTGCGACATAGGTAGAATTGAATATGTTGCGGTTCAGCTTGGATAAAAAAAAACTTTAAAAGCAGCTGCTTCCTCGGGTTGATTTATAACACAGGAAATCTTTAGAAGACAATATTGAAAACGATCACCATGATAAAGTCATTAATAGTAACGAACCGGGGCCATCACAGAGAAGAAAGAAATAATTATATAAACTTTAATGTATGTACGTACATCGTATTCTAGCAATGCCAAGATTGAAGATCGGGACTTAGAAATTTGGCCTAAAATATAAAAAACCGTTGAGAAATATTTTTTAAAAGTTTTTTTACCTTTAATGAAATTTAGATCATCCATTACAAGGTCGTATACTTAGATTTTTTAAAAAGTGTGTAAATGGACAATTTTTAATTTGCCGGCGTTGTATGAAAAACCTTTTATTTTTCGGTTATTTGATCTTTTCAAGATTAATAGACAGATCCAAACCGGTTAACTGATTTCCGGTTAAAAAGAACGGTCCGGTTTGATTTTAAAGAACGGTCGACTAGGAAAATAACTATCCAATAAAAACCGTCCGTTTAAAAAGACTGACTTTTCTTAATAAAAAGTTTTTTATATTTGAATTCGCAAGTTAATTTTTATTTAAAAAGCATATATAATTTCTGTTTGAAAAAGACCGAATTATAGAAAAGAACGAGCAGAGTAAAAAAAAAAACGGTTTTAAAAACGGTGTGATAAATTGACCATCCATTTAAAAAAATCTTAAGTAATAAGATTTAAATGATGATTTTTTTTTGTTTTTTTTGGATAAGCCACAGAAAAGAACGAGAACGGTTTTTTTAAAACGGTCCGAGAAAAAGACTTGAATAAGTATCCCAGTTTGGTTTTAATTCTACGAGCAGCGATAGGCATCAGTTACATTTTTCGGGCCGAAACTTTTTTCAGACCGGCTCGATTTTATGGTCTGCCCTGCTGTTTCAGTTTGGACCTGTTTTTCTGTCTGTCCCTTAATTCTGTGCGACGGCGATATTATATCGTGTACAATACAGCTCGTTGGCCTTGCTTACTGCGTACAGAATTCAGCGGCGGATCCGGTTTTTCTTTCTAGACCGGTTTTCCTGTCTGGACTAGTTTTTCGGTCTGGACCGGTTATTTCGGTTTGGACTGTTTTTTTGGGTAACCGGTCCCAAGAAATTTGAATTTCGACAGCGCTATTTATTATAATATATTTTTTATCATTTTTTGTTTGTATTTTATAAATATATTTTTTAAAATCAAAAATAATAATATTGAAAAATATATTTAAATTTTTCGGCTTGTTTATAAGAATTTTTGAGAATTTTTGAGGATAAATTAAATAATTCCCGAGATTTCAGTGCAAAGCTTAACAGCAGCGCAGTTTTGCGCCTATCAATTGTGTTCTCGTCTTTTTCATTTATTTGCTCTATCAGAGATGAGTTCCTTAATTTTGACCAATTCGATTTTTTGTGTAATTCCATTTCTTCTTATCTTGTATCTCTGTTCTCCCCAATATCAGCTAAACACTGGCTATCAATAAAATTTTAAAAATCATTAGCACGTCAACTAATTTTCATCCTCATAAACACTTAATCTACCTTCCATCAAATTATTTTCTGCAAACCTTGCTCTAAAAATATACCCCATAAATATTTCTTCCTAATACTCCAATTAACTCACCATTTCGCTTACAGCTAATTGATATCTGCAACCACAGCTTCCGTAATTAATCGTTGATATGACTTAAACAATTCACTGCGTATGTGTGTGTGCGTCAGCTGTGCCAGGCAGTGAAATATTCAAACATATAACTTAGTCACACTCTCCCAAAGAAGACAATTTCATTTCATACACGAATCTGATTAATTAGATGTGACTGTCGGAATTCAAGTCAAGGCGCTCTGTTCTCAAACGTCGCGGCGGTTTAATTGCATCCAACAAGATTGATGCAAAGGGGCGCCGACCGTAATGGCTCCACATTTTCATCGCGCAAATTTTCTTCCCCCATAAAGCACTTTATAGTCATCACACAAATTCACACACAAATCACTTAGATGCCGTGTATTTATAGCGTTCGGTGATGTAAAGCTGCTATAGTCAAATTCCAGCATTATATTTGCAGCGCAATGTAGCCCAAGGGATACAATGCGAAATCGTTTCATGTGATTTAAAACAAACAACAACCAGAAATGATTATATACTAGTGCTGTCAAAATTGAAGAAAAAAACAAAACCGGTTAACCGGTCTAGACTGGATCTTTTGGTCCGGAGCAGTCTTATGTTACTGGTCCACGGTTCACCGAACATCGATTTAAAAAAATGCGCGATGGGATTTAGCGCGAAACTGAAATGCCTGTTTTTGACGTTTTTAAAAGGGTTAATGAAATTATTTTATTATCCAGAAAAGCTTAAAGCACGCACAAGCGCGTGCATGACCTTTGCGCTTCGCGCATTTTTATCAAAACAACAAATTTCAAAATTTAAACTTTAGAAGCAACTTTGTTACAGTGATCGATCCAATTAAAAGTGGAGTTCATTGTTACTCCAAGATTAACAATTGAATTACTAAAGTTTATAGTGGTATTATTTAAGCTTAATGAAATTGTTTCAAAATTAGTCTTCTTCCAACGAATTAACATGGCTTGAGTTTTATCTACATTTAGGTTTAACCCATATGATTCAGTCCATTCTATGATTCTTTGTAAATTAGAATTAATGAGTTCAACGCTTTTATTTAATTAAGCAGGTTTACAAGAGAGGTATATCTGCATGTCGTCTGCGTACAGATGGGATGTACAGAGTAAAGGAACCGAAGGAAGATCATTAATAAAAATAGAAAAAAGTATAGGACCAAGGACCAATCCTTGTGGTTCTCCTTTGTGGAATGGAAGAAAAGATGATAGCTGATTATCGATTGAAACGCATTTTGTTAGTATTTTAAATACTTTTTGACAGTATTTTACCAAAGTCTGATTGGGACTCTATACACTTAATGGCTGCAAGGATTGATGCTTGTTCTGCTACACATACTGATGTCGTTTTTCTTAATTGGCACTAGTGAACACCCATTACACCTCCTCTGAATGCGCCTCCTGTTTGGTCGCTAAACCATCTGTGTAAATAATATTTGAGTTACTTGGCTATTACTATTACTTGGTATCTGTTATATTTTGCATAAGATCCTTTAGTCACTTCTTCCAGTGAATTTTTCACCGTCCACGAAATGTTAGTGCAGAAGATATGGGATTCATATAATGTCTCGTAGCATGAAATTTTTTGAAGTTTTGGGAATTGCGAGGTCCTGTATTTCTCTGGTGCGCGATTCCATTGGGCCAACTATTAGTCTTAGACGCAGGTCCAGTGTGGTACTCCAGCCAGCAATTCCAACGACGATGTATGCGTTGTGCGGATAAGTCCCAAACATACTCCTAGCCACCTACACTGCGTATTCGTTGTAGACGCAGCATTTTTGAGCTGGTCAGGCTAATGATTGCTACCGCACCGTATTTCATAATCGAACGGATTGTTGTTTTAAATACGTGTAATATGCTGGTGTGCCCCCACTAAGGGCCACATATAGAACTTAGAAAATTGATTCGTTT
>JAAAKO020062423.1:0-10143 GCA_010015015.2 Bolitophila cinerea | reverse complement strand
CTGGGAAGTAGAATAGTACTCCATGACCACAACATTTTTAAGCCATCATACATCATATATGCACGCGCCGAAATGTGCGCGCCGAATTGTGGGCGCCGAAACAGCCGGATACCAATTTATACGTATAATAATACTTTGTATTCACCTTGTGGGTGAGGTTTGCCAGATTTATGGTAAAAATATTTTCAGGGCTTTCCGATTTTTCATGTTGTACGAAAACATTTTATGTGGGTTTTGTGTGATTTTGTAATTATATAATTTATGCTATATCTGCCCAACTGTCATTTAATTAACAGCTGAGCTGAGCGGGGATACACACAGGATGAACACAAAGTATTATTATTATACATATAAGTTATATCTTAAATAATTCGGCCATATTTATTTTGTGTGGCGAAAACATGCTATGTGGGTTTTTTGTGTCGTAGATTTTGAAAAATAAATTTAATCTCAAAATTAATAATGATCATATGTGCTAATACTTATGCTAATATTTATGCCTATTATTAATAGACAATTCTTTCCTAAAGTCCATTTTTTGCACAAAATACTTTTTCTTGTAAATGGCGGATTCTCGTAAACGGCATTTGACGTTTTGTTTATGAGTTTATCGTATACGAGAAAAATGTAACCGTTTGCATTTTTCTCGTAAACAAATTTTCTCGCAAACATCGTTACATACAAAATATTTAAAAATTTTTTTTGCTCACTTCGCGGCGCGCTTGCTGAATTAATTAAATTATTTGGTTTAGCATATAGTCTTCAATTTTTAATATTTTTTGTAGAATTATAAAATACTTATAATAGTTGAGTTTAACGTAGACAACTGATTCTTTCCCGTAGACTTTTGAATTTCTCGTAAACGAACTCGTAAACATTTTTTTGCTCAAAATTCATATTAAGCAAATAATCGTATACGAGTTTTTTTCTCTCCAGTTGCATCGTTTCCTTAGGTGAACCTAAAGAAGCAACGATCAAAATAAAATACAGACATCATAATTCCCCTTACGCATCCTAATTCCTAACAAATATTTGTTCTAAAAAAATAATAAGGAAATGTTTTTTTGCGTTTTTTTGTGTATTTATACTAATACATTGAAAAATATGTTGGTTGATTTTTTTTGTTGGAGCTGTCAAGTCACGACTATAGTGTATACATGTTCTATAAGACTTACCGTTACCGTGGCGAATACATTTTAGAGCTTTTACTCCATTAAGTAAGCCTAGTACTAAGTTCACGTGAAATATATTTAAAACATTAAGCTGGCTAAATGATAAGCGAAAAATTATGTCCCAAATGACGGTGCTGACTTTATGTAGAAAATACTAAAAATTTCTTTATTTTTCTTAAACAATCGCCAAAATATCTAACATTTGTTGAAAATAATTTAATTTTGTAAACGCAAATCATTAAACACATCAAAATAAATTTACTTGTTTTTAGACACCGGGCAATCTAATTTTTTTTTGTCAGATAAATGTGTGATTTACATTTGTCACAATTAACATTGAGAAGGCTAAAATAATTGGTACTAAGTTTACGTGAACTTAATACTAGGCTTTATAGGGTTTTGGCCTTACTACCCTTGGTAGAATCAGACATTAAAAGTGAGATTCCCAAAGCGATTGAATATTGATTGAATATTGACACTTTCAATCAATTTCTCGTAAAAGTGATTCTGTTTTTAAAAGCAATTGAAATATTGATTATTGAAACTCTACAAAAATAGCGCATTCTATCACGGAAACTAAGCATTATATAAAAATATTGTCCAGTTTTACCAATCCAAAAAACGAAAAAAAACTGAGTTGAGCTGCAACCTAAAAAAAAAAAATCTCTTCCCTCAGATCACTTCAAATTTTATTTTCTTGGTTGATGGTTGTTGGTTCTTTGGAATTTGTGTAGTTTTCTGTTATCTGTTAAATCACAAACCAGCAAATATGACAAAAATTGCACTCTTTTTAACGGTGACCATATTTGCCATTGTTTCTGGCACCAATGCTATTGGTGAAACACTTGTATTACTCGACAATCTTGCAATAAAAGAAACACATTCTATATTCTTCAAAAGTTTACAAGGTAAATATCGACCCACACAGCCGGCATCATTATTCATTGACGTGACGTGTCCATTTTTATTTTTATTCCACAGAAAGGGGATACAAGCTAACTTTTAAACTAGCTGATGATTCCACATTAGTCCTTTCTAAGTACGGCGAGTACCTTTACAAACATTTGATTGTTTTTGCACCATCCGTTGAGGAGTTTGGTGGAGATCTAAGTGTTGAGAAGATTACCGAATTCATTGATGATGGTGGAAATGTATTGGTGGCCGGTAGCTCAGCTTCCGGAGAAGCTTTAAGGGAACTTGCGTCGGAATGTGGATTCGAGGTTGACGAAGAGGGAGCAGCTGTAATTGATCATTTGAACTATGACATCTCTGATGCTGGTGACCATACTACAATTGTTGCTTCGCCATCCAATTTGATTAAGTCGCCCGTTATTGTTGGATCAAAACCAGTCGCTCCACTTTTGTACCGCGGTACTGGTCTATTAGCTGACAAAGAAAATCCATTGGTATTGCATCTGCTTACCGCTGACAGTACTGCATACAGCTATGTACCAGATAATGCAGTTAAAGAGTATCCTCATGCCGTTGGACGTGGAACGTTGTTAATTGCTGCTCTACAGGCCAGGAACAATGCTAGAGTAGTATTTTCAGGATCACTCTTTTTCTTTTCTGACGAAGCGTTCACTTCTGAGGTACAAAACGCACACAATGGCATACTTCATAAACTGTCTGGCAATCAAGATATTGTAGAGGCTATTAGCAAGTGGGTATTTGGTGAAGTGGGATGCCTTCGTGTTGGCTCGGTTACACACCACAAAGAAGGAGAAACCATACCACCACAGGCATATACAATCACCGAACCTGTGGTTTATACCATTGCAATTGAAGAATTAGAAAACGGAATATGGAAATCATTTGAGGCTAATGATGTACAGCTAGAGTTTGTTCGTATTGATCCATTTGTGCGAACTACGTTGAAGTCTATTGGCGGAGGAAAGTACGAGGCCAAATTTAAGATTCCCGATGTATATGGCGTCTATCAATTCAAAGTTGATTACGATCGAGTGGGTTTAACGCATCTATACAGTACAACTCAGGTATTCATACACTTCGTTATGTATATTAAATGTATAATTTTATATTATTTTTTTTTGTTTAGGTATCTGTTCGTCCATTGCAACATACTCAGTACGAGCGATTTATTCCAAGCGCCTATCCGTACTATATAAGCTCATTCTCCATGATGGTTGGTGTGTTTGTATTTGCCTTTGTCTTCTTGCATTTTAAAGAAGATACTATCAAAAAAACCGACGACAAGAAGTCGCAATAAATTTGCAACTGTTTGAAGTGCTTGTAAGAACAAGTTTGAATTGAAAATAACAACATTTATAAAATCATGAACTATGTTGAATAAATCAATTTCTGAAGTAGTTTGTTTAGTTATTATTAATTAATTATTTAAAAAATATGTAATTTAAAAGGATTTATAAATATTACTTTGATTTTTACTGTTTTGTGAGATAGATAAGTTTTTTTTTGGTTTTTATATATTATTACATTTTAGACCAGACATGGGAGATCGGCTGATCCGGTCTTTCCAAAATACCAAATTTATATTTTAATTAATTATTATTAACCTTAAAAAACAAAGTTTTTCATATAAAATCCCTAACCCCTAATGATAATTAGGAGAAAATTTAATAGAATGCTTTGTCACCGGCAATAAGTCAATAGGACAAGTTTCAGCTCGATTGGATGACAGGAAGTCAGTTAAGCAAGATCACAGACAAGCGAAACTAATATAGAGAATTAAAAAAAGGTTTAGTTTTAGTGATTTGGAAGTTTGTTAACCATGAAATTGATAATGATAATATTCGAGAACGTCGAGTTCTAGGGAATTGTGCAAACACAGACCCAAGCAGTGGCAGAATCTTGGCAATAAAAACGTGTACGAGAAACTGCTTGTGTAGAAAGCTATAATTGGCAATTATACCGACATGAAATCACCTCAATATATATTATATGTAGTGTGTTTTTTTTCTTTCCTCATTCGCCAAACCATACAGGCGACAGATAACGAGAAGTGTAAGCAAACAGCAATAGCTTATTATTCAATGTTGTATATATTAGTAAAACGAATCAGTTATTATTGGCTTGTTGGCATCTTCTGGTAATATAAATTCCAAGCTGGGCTGAGTTTTTGTATGGTCGCTTAGAGAGATCTACGATAAGGCCGCACTTTCTAACAATAAAGGACTTGCTCATCAATAAAGATGAATGGGTTTACTATTATATTTTTTTGTTCTGACAGAGCGAGAAAATGTTAGCCTTTGGAATATATAACTGGTGGGTCTCTGATATTTAATGATTTTATAAATTTCCACAGCCAATAATCTAAATTTGTAATGTATAAATAAGTCACATCCAAATACCTCATTTATTTTGTTTGAGATATGATCAAATTTCTTAATGTGGATTTGAGGAATATAAAACGAATAAGTACATGCATTGAAGTACAACTCGTGTTTTCTTCTACAAGTCACACTGCAACCAGAGAAAACAGTTTTGCCGTACACGAAATGAGGAATGATAAATGAAACCACTAGCAACCGGTCTAATCAATGGCAAGTAGTAACTGACAGAATATAACCTTTTTAATGCTGTATATACACGACTACATATGAATGGGACTTGATCATCTCACGTAAGCGTTTTATTGATCAGGATCCCTAGGTTTTTCACTTTATCACAAAATGGAATTACAAAACCATTGATAATGAGCGGCTCAATGTGTTATGTATTAACAGAACTTTTGAAGACTACAAGCGCTTGTGATTTTTCATATAAATCTGAAAACATGTGAGGGGTAGTATAATGAAGAACGCTTTTCACATCGTTTATGTACATGCTAAAAAGTAGCGGTCCTAGGACCGATCTTTGAAGGACATACGTGTAACAAACCCCTGATAATACCCCAAATACCATTTCTGGTCGTTTCGATCAGTAAGGTAGGAATATAGATTAGATCGCATACAGAACTGGAGAACATGAATACTTGCTTAAACTTTAGACACATCAAGACACTATACCGAATCAAAAGCCTTTCTAAAATCCAAGAGAGTTATCGGTAACCTGAACAACTGCTGTAGTAGTACTATACCGAGACCTATGGGAGTTTTGATTTTAAGGATTAGAAGATTTCAACACAGTTGGGAAGACGGCGATGTTTCTATATGATAGTGTTGAATATGCGGGTAATGTGCTGGTTCATGTTTTGGAGGATAGTCTTGATAAATTGTAACTTAATAACATTATTTACCTGTTGCATTAGATTTTATTTTATAAACAGCACTCTAACATTAGTTCGTCATTTAAACTGTGGTAATAATAGAGAAAAACTATTAATTTAGTGTTAAAAAGCATATTTGTTATTCTTTTTTTAAAAAAAAGTTTTACAAAAGAAAAATGTCAGTTTATTTCTGTTTTTACACGACAGATACGTTTCCGAAGAATTCGTGTAAAAAAATACATTGAACATATGGTAAATCAGACGATTTAGACACGGTGAGACACACTGTGTATCAATAAAAAAAGCAAGGACTGTTATCTCAAAGATGAATATATACATGCATACATATTTACTTTCAAATCGTGTATTTTTTTTTATTCGTGTTAAATAAAAACGATTCGTATAAAATGAGAATAATTTTTTTTTTTAATTCGTGTAAAAAAAGTTCGTGTAAAAACAGAACTAGGTGTATATTATTTTTATAAGTATATACTGTAGTTGATGGCCGATAGGCGTTTTAAAGATCTTTTATAAGTGCGTAATCTGAGTTTTAGATTACTAAATTCCTTTTAAAATACAATTATTGCTCACATAAAAAAACAAACAGGCACAAAATAATATAAAAATGCGCTATAACGAAAAAGCTAAAGAACAAGCTACGGGTTTTACAAAATAAATATTTATTTTATTGGAGTCTCTTATATTATCTTTATTACTTAACCCTAGCAAGTCTCAAGCTATCATCATCAGTAAGCATCCGATTACAACTCACAAGAGTAGTGAAGCAGTTTGGTTAAATAATACCGTGATTCCATATTCTAGAAAGGCCAAAAATCTTGTTATAATCTTTGATGAGAAACTCACCTGGGAAAATCATGTATCCGTCGCTTGTGGTAAGGTGTATCTGCCTTACCATACTATTCGTAAACTTTTTTTGTCATTAGCTTTACCCCACCTATTATATGGAGATCTTATATTTTCGAATTCTAGTGCTATTAATCGTAGAAAACTTGATCAGTGCTTTAGAGACTGTTTAAGATTTGCAAATGGGTTTAAAAAAGATTAATCTGTAGATTCAATTGAAAATTCACTTCTTGGTTGTACGCTATCGAACTATAACCAATATCGAGCTGCTGTGTTTTTGAAAAAATGTTTGCCTAGACTTTGCTATATATACTTATACTTATCTATTTTTTTAAACTTTTTTTATTTTATTTACTTAATTATATGCTATTAATACTATACTACTGTTACTGTTATTGAACTATATATGCTGCCGTCATGTTTTTATTCCACAAACTACTCTGTTTTAGCCACAGTGTAACTTAACTTTTCAGTGACGAAGAACAAGAAACGGGCAAAAATGTGTGAATGGATCTTGAATGAATGCAACATTTTTTCTTATATACATTTAGTTTAGTATTACTACCCCATTTTATGTAAACTGCCATATCTTTTAACATATTTAATAAGATACTAGCTCGTAAGAAAATATTTGAACTACTAGTTAATGTAATCCCAATTTCATTTGTATAGGACAAAATTTGTCTTTTTGATGTTTTTAATAAACGTATAATAATAATAATGTTCATAATGTATTGTGCAGATAAAATTGGGATTCCATCGGAGATGTGCTATTAAAACTGCGACGGATTGGTTTTAGGCTCGTTTTAGAAGTAATAAAAATAATAAGATTGGCGTATTCTATATAAAAATATTATATTTAAATCTAACAACTTTGCTAATTAAAATGTGTCAAACCAGTTTGGTTTGTAACAAACTTGGATTACGCGATAGGGCTCTGGACTTTATACCTTTAACATACAGCGCTGTGTGCATATTTTTACATCTGTTGTACATTTATCAAATTAAAAGTCAGTTGACCGGCCGAATAAGATAAGGTAAACTTGTTAAGTGTTCCTTTTTGTATTGTTATTCTTTCAAATTTTAAATTAAATCCTAAATATTTAACTAGCGTTTGCATACAGATCATAAGAAAGCAAAGTCAATGCACCTCCACACACTCATATACCATTTAATATTTTTATTTTTTTGTTATTTTTTGTATTTAGCTTCACATATTAAATTACAAAAAAAATATACATAATTATGCCATAAGAGAGTTATTAGTATAACGTGTAAAGGTGTATGGCACGAGAACCATATGTGTGATTGTGTATAACATGACAGTTCTAGGAATAATATAAAAAGCTTTTATTTTAAATAAATTCAACCATACTCTGCGGAAGATTACTTATAAACAAACTTTAACAATATCAACTAAATTTTGGATAATTCAATATAAAAAAATTTGCACAACGAATTCGCGCAGAACAGTACAAAACAGTAACATGCCCGCATATTATCATTAATACACGTGTCTGAATTAAGTATCTTTAGTTTTATAATAATAACATATATAATAACCATAACATAAAAGTACAGCGTGTGTTTTTTGATTTAGAAAACTTTCATAAAAAGCAATCTTTCTTGGTTTTAAAAATGCTCTTATAATTACTTACAAAAATGTAACATAGAAAAACTACGCACAACAACCCTTGTATGTGGCGGATCTGTCCTGTCCTCTACGATCGATTACAACCCTTTCAGCATTTTCTGTAGTCTCTTTGCCGGTAGTTTTATCTAATATGGCCTCGGCAAGTTCGCAGAAAGCTCTTTCTATATTTACATTAGCTTTGGCAGACGTTTCCATAAAGCTTATGCTGTGTTCACGGGCAATCTAAAAATATTTATTATTATTAATAATTCCTCATTCAAATTCGACATTAACTTACCGCTTCACCTCTATCCTGATTGACTATCCGTTTGTCATTCATGTCGCACTTGTTGCCCAAGATCATTTTTTCTACGTCTTCGTTTGCGTGCTGTGTTTTATATTTACATTAAATTACGACTAAAAATTATGGGATAAAAGTTTCTTACCTCGTCGATATTTCGCAGCCACTTGACAATGTTTTCAAAACTCTTCTCGTTTGTGATATCATATACGAGCATGATACCCATTGCACCCCGATAATATGATGTTGTGATGGTATGGAATCTCTCCTGACCAGCGGTATCCCAGATTTGTAGTTTAATTTTCTTTCCACGCAGCTCAACTGTTTTAATTTTGAAATCTATTCCTGTAATACAAAATAAAAAAAAAACATTTATAAACAGAACTACAGATTAAAAGTAACCACAATTGCATAATATCATACATTTGTAGATAAACATGATATTATAAGAACAAGAAAAAAATTAATCTTTTGCGAAGTACGATTTAATAATTGTTTAATAAATTTGAATCATCGTTATATAAAGGAAACAACAAGAAAATTTGTGACATTTTACAATTTTGCTAGATAAGTATATTGTACAAAAAATACATAAAGAAACTTTGTTTCATTCATACGCCCAAATGCAATACGAAAGAGGCAAATGTGAGACATTGCTCTTTACATGTATATCAAAACTTACCTATGGTTGAGATAAAGGTCGATGTAAATGCATCGTCTGAGAACCGAAACAGGATGCACGTCTTGCCCACACCAGAGTCTCCGATTAGGAGTAGTTTAAAAAGAAGGTCATATGTTTTCTTCGCCATTTTATCAGAATAATACAATAATTTTTTAACTTTTTTAAACTACAAAACGTCAATGATGATTGATGAAGGCAAAAAGAAAATGGGAAAGACATATTGAAATAAAGCATTGCCAACTTACTGCAACCAAAACCAGTCAAATTTCCAAGGTGAACTTTGTAGCGAACGGATCTTGCAATGTTTCGTTAAATAATCATTGCAAGGCATTTACGTTCATGCTATGCGGAACTGATCAAAAAAAGCTTGAAATGGATTTAAAATTTGTTATAAAAGTACTTATTTGGAAATAAAAAAAAATATACTATTGCCCAATTTCATCACCAGTTAATCAGACTGCAGTCAGGTAAACTGAATTCCCACATAACGAGCTCGAAAAAAAAATCGTACATATAACATGACTCCCACATGATTCCCACAAAACAACATGTATTCATATATCATTTCTTCTTTTAAAAGAATTCATTCCTATTTTGTTTAGTTATTGTTTGTTTTTTTGGGTGACAGGTAATTGCTTGTTTTTGTTTGTTTTTTTGATTATAAATTTTATGTTATGTGGGAATCATTTTACTTATGTGGGAATCAAGTTATGTGGTATTTGATATTTATGCAAATTCAGTTTGTTGACATTTATGTTATATATTTCAAGTGGAATTGTGGAATAAACAAATTTGGACACTTTCTCTTATATCCCTATGATACCGCACACCAGACTCGCGACCATTTTAAGGGTTCACACGTCTGGTCAGATCATGGGTAATGTTCTGCTCTTATGCTGAACTGCTCCGCAGTCTTGAAGCTTATTTTGTTCGAGCACTTGTAACACAACCCGATTGTTAGGAGTCGTAATTTGTGTGTGTGGCCGCGAGCGCCAGTCTCAACAACGCCCAACACGCAGATGACATATAGGCGCTGCAATAATTATAGGAGCCTATGTCACTAGGGCTAGAAATGACGGTATAACATTCCTTAGCGAATGGCATCTGCGCTAAATGTATAACCTGATAAATAAAAATAAACGAGCAACGAAAATACCGCCAGATTTATATAATGCGTCTTATATTCTTTTGTGTTTTTGATAAAAAAAGCGCGAAGCGCAAAATACTATGCGTGCGCTTGCGCACGCAACCTTTTTGTCCATAGACTTTAATATATATCCACGAAATAGACCAGTTTTTCTA
>JAAAKO020062412.1:0-10144 GCA_010015015.2 Bolitophila cinerea | reverse complement strand
CTGGGTAACGTGTGGCGCTTTCCGTTTGCCGCCCTCGAAAACGGTGGCGGTGCCTTCCTCATTCCGTACCTGATCGTATTGTTTCTGGTGGGAAAACCAATCTACTACTTGGAGATGGTGATTGGTCAGTTCTCGAGCAAGGGCAGCGTTAAGGTGTACGACATGGTGCCCGCAATGCGAGGTGAGTTTAGCATTTTCAAGATATCTGAAGAAAGTATGGTCTAATCTTATGCGTGATCCTGTTTTGCGCCCGCCAAGGCGTCGGTTACGGCCAGATCATTAGCGTAACGTTATTAGGTACGTATTATGCATCGTTGATGGCCTTGATCGCTAGATACTTAGTTGACTCATTTTTCACTCCGCTTCCGTGGTCCTATTGTAGGCCGGAGTGGGAGAACTGCGTCGATGCACAGGGTCAACTGTCAAGTAATTCGTCGATTGGCGCCCAGGGCATCAGCAGTTCGCAGTTCTACTTTGTGTGAGTAGCAGTTTTTTGGGGAGACTAGTAACGCTTCGAACGGATATAGAGGGCCAGATAAAGTAACTTTTTAGTATGACTGTAGAAACGTTATCCTAAAGGAGCTCGACACGATTCATGATGGACTCGGCCTGCCAGACTGGAGCCTCGCACTGTGCTTGATCGTCTCGTGGCTAGTAATTATGCTGGTGCTTATCAACGGAGTGCACAGCTCGGGCAAGGCTTCGTACTTCCTGGCGATTTTTCCGTACGTGGTCATGATTATTCTGTTGGTGCGTGCCGTCACACTGCCCGGTTCCGTGGATGGGATTTTATTCTTCATCACGCCGCAATGGGATCAGCTGTTGATTGCAAAGGTCTGATTTTAGAAAATAAGTCTAATTTTTTATGGATTTTTAAATTGGATCTTAAAATGTCAATATAGACTTGGTACGCTGCCGTCACGCAGTGCTTCTTCTCGTTGGCCGTGTGCTTCGGAAACATCATCATGTACTCCTCGTACAATCGATTCTCGCACAATATCTATCGGGATGTGACGATCATCACGATCGTGGACACGTTGACCTCCCTGTTGGCCGGATTCACGTGCTTTGGCATTCTTGGGCATTTGGCGCACGAGTTTGGCACCACCGATATCATGTCAGTGATTAAGGGTGGACCAGGACTGGCGTTCATCTCGTACCCAGATGCGATCGCTCGTTTCGAGTGGGTGCCCCAGGTATTCTCGGTTCTATTCTTCTTTATGCTGTTTGTGCTGGGCATCGGTAGCAATATAGCAATTGCTCAGTGTATGATAACGGCTGTGCGCGATCAGTTTCCGTGTATCACGGCGAGAGTGGGTGCGATGGGTATTGCCGTGTTTGGTGTTGCCATCGGAACGGTTTACATTACGCCGGTGAGTTGAACGTTGATAATGCAGTTTGCTCTAGAATTACTAATGAAAATTTAATCTATTTTCTAGGGTGGCCAGTACGTTTTGAATCTGGTGGACTTCTTTGGTGTAACATTGATAGTATTCTTCCTGGCGATTGCTGAGCTTGTCGCAGTCGGTTGGATTTATGGTAAAGTGATCATAATATCATCTGTCTAAATCCCCTTAAAATCTATCTTTCATATTACAGGTGTTAATCGATTGTGCAAGGACACCGAATTCATGATCGGCCGACGACCCGGCATCTACTGGCGCCTCTGCTGGGGTGTCATCACACCAATTCTCATGATAGTGATCCTGCTGTTCACGCTGATCACGTACGAGCCGATCAGGTACAATGGCTACGTGTATCCGACATCAGCGTACGCGATCGGCTGGACGATCACAGCATTCGGCATTGCCCAGCTGCCGATCTGGGCTTTCGTGGCGATTGTTCGACAGGAGGGCTCGACACTTGGCGAGAAAATACGTGGTGCCTTCCGACCAAAAGCCACCTGGGGACCATCGAAAGCCGACACATTCGAGAAGTACCAGGCCTTTCTGCTGGAGCCAGAGAATCGTACACTTTTCGAACCGGTGGGCTGGCTAGAGGGCGCCCGGAGAAAGATTTTCGGATAGAAGCGCCATCTATCGTTCGTGTTTTTTGTAAATATTGTAAAATGTATTATATATTATAATATTAACTTTATAGTAATAAGTGAAAAAATAAAATAATAGAATTAATATTAATTGTGTAGTATTACGTGCCCTCGGAGCTTTAGAATATGGATTTTTTTTAAAACACTCAAAAAATAAGCTAAAGCAAGCAAAAATGCAGTGTACAAATTTACACATTTCCATTCTACGTGAAAACTCTTAATAATTTCCTTGCATTCGCTTTCGCAATCGACAGTTTTGTTTTATAGGTTTTTCCGCGCATCGAGTTCGAGCTTATAAACAACAAAACTTTTTTGTTTTCCGCAATTTCGAAATAAGTATACAAGAATTCAAGCACACTGAAATATTGTGTATTATACTTTATACCAACTATACTCGTATAACGTGTATTCTGAATGAATAGCCTAGCGAAAGCTCGCGCTCACATTTGCCTCTGGAACGAGAGAGTTAATTAGGCGAAGGTATATCGTGGAGCGGGCGCTTCTGGTGGACACAAAAACTCTCAGCTTTCTGGTAGTGCAATCCGCATGCTTGTGGTGTTTTTCTGCTATGTATATAGTATGTGTATATGGATATAGTATGTAACAACAAAAAAGCTCATAAAAGCTCTTGGAATAATTCCGTAATCAAGGTTTTTGTTTCCATGTGGCCTTCGCTGGGATATAGTATAATATGTTTTATAAAAATACAGAATTCTTTACAGAGAACGGATAAAAAGTTTTACTGCTTGAGTAATGAGCAATGAGCAATGAGCAATGAGCAATGAGCAATGCGAGCATGTGCAGTGCAGTGTGCATCAAGTGCATGCGCGTGCGATGCACCAGGGAAAAGGTACGTTATGGGCATCAATATTCTTCAGAATGAATATCTAGAAGTTGCTTAAAATATACTCTGCGGTCCCGATACACTTGGGAAATCAATATAGGAAATTTGGGATTGGGAAGCAGCCAAGATTAAATATTTTTTTTATTTTATATACGATTATATATTGTTTTTATTTATTTGCAAAAGTAATTATTCGGAATTAAGTTTTTGAACTTGTTTTTATGTCATTAGTTTATCCGCGGAATTAGCTTTATCACGATTACACATTGGCATTATGTTTTTTGTCATTCAAATTTGGATGAAAAAAAATATATTTTTTTATATTTATTTTTTTAATGTTTATTCCTTAAGTTGTGCAATTTATTGATTAATCGATTATAATCAATTATTGGGTTTTGATAAATCGAATATTTTGATTAATTCGATCAATCGAATTTTTTGATTATTTCGATTTATTTCGATGTAAAGATAATTTTGATCATTAAAATGTTTCTATTATTATTTCGATTATTCGAATGCTTCGATTATTTAAATTAATCGAATGTTTCTATTGTTTCGATTAATCGAATGTTCCGGTTATTTCGATTAATGGAAAGTTAAGATAATTTTGATTATTCGAATTTTTCGGTTATTTCGATTAATCGTATTTTTCGCTTATTTCGATAAATCGAATGTTTCGATTATTTCGATATTATTCGAATTCGATTATTTCGATTAATGGAATGTAAAGATAATTTTGGTTATTAAAATGTTTCTATTATTATTTCGATTAATCGAATGTTTCGATTTTTTCTATTAATGGAATGCTTCCATTATTTCGATTAATCGAATGTATCTATTGTTTCAATAAATCGAATGTTTCAAATGTTTTGATTATTTAGATTATTTCGATTAAGGAATGTTTAGAATATTTTGATTATTCAAATGTTTCGATTATTTCAATTAATCGAATTTTTGGTTTATTTCGATTAATCGAATGTTTCGATTATTTGGATATTACTCGAATTCGATTATTTCGATTATTCAAATGTTTGGATTATTTCGATTACTCCAATGTTTTAATAATATCAATTAATCGATTTTTCGCTTATTTTGAATAATCGAATGTTTCGGCTATTACGATATTATTCGAATGTTTCCATTATTTCAATTAATTGAATATTTCGAATATTCCGATTAATCGATTATTCTGATTATTCCGATTATTCGTTTACGTTTCAGGGTCTGGCTACTGGCTGGCATGGCTGTTTGAATTTTAGGATCAGGACTTGTTTTAGAATTATGGTCTGCTTTTGGGATAGCTGATGGTTTCAAGGGTCTTGAGGATGCACCCTTCCTAAAAATGTATGACTTCTTCCCTGAATATTCCCATCAGGTTTTTTTGGCAAATGGCTAATGGGATTGGAATGAAAGGGTCAAGGGTCTTAAGGATGAACCGTTTCTAAAAATACATGACTTCCTCCCTAAATACTCCCATCAGGCTATTCGGCATATGGGATGGGATGGGATGGGTGATGGACCTGTCTCTTCGAGCCAATTCCCCCTTCCAATCATCAATCATGTAACTATAAGGTTTTTGCTGGTTTTTTCGTGAAGAAAATTCGTTTTTGTAAAAATAATCGAAAATAATCGATTATTTTTCAGACTCGATTATAATCGGTGTTTTTTAATAATTTCACATGCCTAATCGAATCGCCATCCGGATCAATAACCACAAATTGTCTGAAAAAGTTGGAGGAGAGTGTACCCTTATTATATTTTTTTCCTAAATAAGAGGAAGAGTTATTAAAAACTAAAAAAGCCTCTTTTTAAATGATTCTGGGAGTGCTCAAGGGCTGGTTTTTTAAAAAATGGTAAACTGTAGAGAAAAACCACACATTTTAAAGTTATTTTCTGAACTTCTTTTCTTTTTCATTACCTGACAAATAATATTTTTGTTTTTATACTAATTAACAAAGACATCATTTTTTTCGTAAACATAATGGGGGTTTTCTAATTTCGTAATAAGGGGTTTCCCTTACATCCCTAAAAAAGCTCCGCTTGCTAAAGTGTAATTTAGCCAAATTGAAATTTAAACCATAAAGTCCATAAAATCAGTGTTATTTTTTTTATTGCAATAATACATTTTTGGCATTGAGCTTTTCCAGCACGGCCCGGAGTCAAGAGATTTGATCTCAGGCCTACAAAAATTCCGAGAACAAAAACAAAATCTTTTAAAATGTACGATTTTGACTCAAACCCTCCTCCTTCGGCTTCTGTTCTTTGTTTTAGTATGATTTTTTTATTTAATTATTGTGAAAAAAGGTTTAAAATAGCGGTTTCTCTTGATTGGTATAAAGTCAATTGGACGAATCACGTCCAATCTTTACCTAAATGATAAAAACGAAATGAAAATATGAAGGGGAGTGGAAAATCATCCCTATATCAATTTTAGTATATGTTCTGCCGAAGCAAGAACACTAAGGGCAGGGGAAAATTCACTGAACTCAACCTCTATTCGTATTAAGATACGAAATGACCATCGATCAAACATCACCCTAATCTAGTTACCCAGCCACAGAGAGAAACCGCTGAACGAACTAGCAGACCATTACGCCTACGAAGCCGCCCAAAAAGATATTGTGGATCAAGACGAAATAAGCCTCCAAGAATCGTGGCATACCGCTAGCAAAGTTTTTCAAAACATAACTGAAGCTTTGTGGCCAGAAGTTCCACCCACCAACTAATTGCGCTCCATTCAAGGTACCTGGACAGAATCTAACTCTATTTACAAACATCTAGACAGGCTAATGAACTTCCTCCTCGAAATGTCTAAATAATCATGTAAAACCCAATATTGAGGAGTATGTTACATAACACCAGCAGTTGAATCTTCCAAACAAACTTATATTCAAAACTTCTATTCTTCTAAAACCTAATGACAACAAAATTAATGATGTTTTATCTTGAAAAAGATAATTCCAGAAATGATAATGACATAAAAGGTAATATTTCGGAATTAATGTACGAAAATACTATTCTTTTAATAAATAATTCCTGCCACCTGTAAACAAAAATGTTTTACATGTATCTATTTGCCATTTCCTTCTTCAAACGCACCAGTTGGACCATGTATCGTTCGCCATTGATGGTCTTGCCTTTTTCAAGATAATCAATGAACACAATTCCACGCGCATATCAAAATACAGAGGCTATGACCTTGACAGCTGAAATTTGTGTTTTTTACCGCTTCGGACGCGCTTTGCCGGTTACAGTCCACCAAGCTGACCGGCGATTGACTCTAGTGTGTAGTGGTGAATCCAAATTTTGTCCATTGTCACATACCGATTGAAAAAATCATTTTATTAAGACGAAACAGCTCCAAAAAGCTTTCAGAATCATCGATACGCTTTTTTTATCAACAGATTATCACTTCGAACACAGCTTTCTCATGGACAATTGTTCATCCAAACTAAAGTGGTCGCAATCCATTTATATCTTTAAGGTGTCAGCTATCTCCTGTAACTTCACTTTGCGATTTTCCAAAAAAAATCCATGGACTTTTTTTGATGTTTTCCAGTGTAACCACGTCTTTTGGCCTTCCAGAACGATCAGCATCATTGGTGTTTAAATACGGCCGCGTTTAAAGTAAGTTTAAATCATTTTTCAACCATCTGTATCGACGAAGCTGAGTCCGGCTAGCACTTATCAAGCCAAGCTTTGGCTCCAACTGTTTTTTTTCTCAACAAATAGTAATGATAAATCATGAAATTGTTTTGAATCCATTGTTTCTGAAGTAACAAAAGAAGCGTTACTTAAATCCTGTAACTTGTGAACTAATGATCGGAATGTCATTAGAATTTGACAATAATCATTGGAAGGTTGGCCCTTTCGAAAAATCATAAGGATTTTTCATTGGTGCGCCATCTATGGGTCGTATCTACCGATGTAGATGTATCACATGTGTTCAGTATAGCAGCTTGCGTAGAATAGTAAATTTCTTCACAACAAGATACATATCGGAGTTTCGCAGAGGTCTAGCTCGGTAAAAATATAGTATCCATTGTCAGTATTATGTCCGGCACCATCAGGAGGTCAGGATGTCACTATTGATATAGCACGCGATACTATGCCCAGCTTCCACAAAATATGTCTAACAAACGAAATTCATAAATTCACGCCAGAGTGTGGTTCCAAAGACAAAACTCGCTGTTTTGGGTTTTAAAGAAATTCTTAAGACTAACAACACTAACAAAAAATACGCCAGTATCATTCCCGTACCACAAGCTGACTGCTTACAGATTTGAGGAATAAGATAGCGCTACCTTGCGCCAGTAATAAACTGAGTTGTGTATATGAATCACATCAATGTCCCGTGCGGTGGCCCTTATCGTCACTTGATAAGCGTCACGACCTTCATAATCGTCATAAATTGATAGTGGACCGCAGCGGATGATTTTTATGATTCAATTCGTGGCACTGTCGTTTGAAACTATATCAGACAAAAGTTTTATCAGCAAAACGATTTTTTATGGTTGATACATTTTATTGGACAACTATCACAACTTGATTACAATTGATGATTATTCTCCAAATCAATTTTATATATATATATATACATTTATCCAAGTATAAAGCACACGTAATTACTCTCTTACTATTTAAGCAATACTATTTATGGGTCGTAAAACTTTAACCAAACAATAAACTCGTAAAATCCACAATAATTATTTTTCGAGATAAGAAACTTTAATCAAACAATTCCGAGTAAAAGTTTGATTGATCACCGCTTAACAGATCAACTCAATATAAACTAAATATAGGTAGTATATATTGTTTAAACCGGGTTAACAAAGTGCGTGTATCAACTGTAGCTTATCATCCAGTGTATTCTGAACGGATAAAATCGTTGAATATTAAATTAAAATTTGACATGATTTTAAGAGCATAAGAACAATCAAGAGGAAAGCCAGACTTCCAACCGATAATTGGCCATCAATTATCCATCAATTGGCCATCAATTGGCCATATCCAGTTGCTTTGACATAAACTACATCACTGCAAAGCGGACATGAGTGATCCAAGCCAAAGCTGCGTAGTGGGCACTTTGGATGTGGTGCTGTTTTTTTATTGAGCCCACGTAGCTGAACAGCAAACCCCAGGGCCTTAGGAGTGGAATCATCCACACCAGAGGTTACAAAGATGTTGGCCATTCTCATCAAGAAAAAAACCTGACTTTCAACCGACCATGGGCAAGTTACCACATCCGGCCAACATCCAACAAGTTATCACATCCAGTTGATGTAATATAAGCTACATAAGCTACAGTAATCCAAGCCAAAGATACATAGTTGACACTTCGGATGTGGTCTAATTTCGTAATTCCTGAAGCCTACTAACAGCAAATCAAATGATTGTAAAGTTGTAGAAATTTTTGGCAGTCACAATGGAGGTATTTAGAATACTTTGGAACGGAAGTCCAAAATGGGTCCAAATTGAGACCTGCGTGCGTTTCTTTATCTCCATAGTCAATCTAACCTTAAAAAAATCTAGAGCATAAAAAAAGAAGAATATTTTTCTACTTAAAACGAGAATCGAGTAGTCTGAATCTGAACATGAGTTAATCCAGTCACCTGAGTTTAAAATTTTGTAGAGTTCCAGAAAAAAGATAAATGATGATTTTCTGATGGTGTTTTTAAAACAAAGCGATCGCGCAAGAAGCTCGCCGCTAGGCAGTGGTTTGGGAGCTCTTTGTTCAACCGGGCTTTCCTTCCTGCTTGTATTTATGTCCATGGACAATATATACCGTATATAAATATTGGAAACGCACATGACCCAATGATTGATTGCAACCGATGGATATAACTGACATACACCGAACTAGTTAGTTGCACCAAGAACGTTCCATCGTTCATTTCAGGAACACATTACATGCCAGAGCTTTCTCTAAAAAGCACACTACACTGAAGTCTCTCAAGAAGTTGCTGATCCAATAATTGGCTCTTCTTAAGCTTTGCTTCTTTCGTGATTGTATGACAATTCCACGAAAAATAATTTCGTGAAGAACTATTCCACTAATAACAATTCCAGTTCGATAGCAAACTATATCAAGAAAGACCTTTAAAGTTTGAAATGTTTATTATTCTTTTTTAATTACTTTTAATATTAAGAAAAACAATCAATCAATATCGTTTTAAAAAAAAAAAAAGAGCACGCCAAAAAGAAACTTAAGACTAATTTATATTATGCAGGTAGAAATTAAAAAAAGTAGTTTTTTTTGTATCATCCATTAAAATAACAGAAACCAAAGAATTGTACTTCAATAATCAATGAAAACTGCGATTTTTTTGTTGAGTCATGCCACTCGCAACAACTTAAATAACCGGTGGAACATTATTTCCCAACAAGCCACAAAGAATCATGGGTCCTCTGTGAACTGCATCTAGAGTACAAAAGCGACCTAATCGATAGCCGTATAAAATCTCTTTACGTTACAAGCCTTAAAATCCCTGGGATCAAGCAACGGTTCTGGAAGGAATTGCGGAATAGAGTTGGACACACATATGCAGAAAAAAAACATTATCTAGATAGTAAAGGGAAATCAAATGTAATGCTTTTCGGCGCAGCATTGGAGGTGAGGTCATTGAAATGCGTCATAGAGGCCATAGAGTTGTAGCGCCTCATTACTGCGAGCGTCTAATAAGTCAGACTGTTTTGCACCATAAGAGGGACTTAAAGCTCAGTATTTCAAAATGTGTCAGCTTGAAAAGGGAAGTTTAATGTCAGCCGGCTGGCAACAGCAGCAGAAGCAGCAGCCTAGTCTGGGGAGACATGGGAGAGTTATCCCATAATATGGTAAATGATGCCAGGCGGTAATCCGGTGTCAGTCATGTGTCCAAAGACTAATTGGCAATATTTTATTCGGTCGAAACACGTTCACAAATCGTCAATTTTGACCGTAAAAATCACAAATAGTCAATTTTTACCGTAAAAATCACAAATGGTCAATTTTTACCGTAAAAATCACAAATCGACAAATTTTACCGTAAAAATCACAAATGGTCAATTTTTACCGTAAAAATCACAAATCGACAAATTTTACCGTAAAAATAACAAATGGTCCATTTTTACCGTAAAAATCACAAATCGACAAATTTTACCGTAAAAATCACAAATCGTCCATTTTTACCGTAAAAATCACAAATCGTCAATTTTGACCGTAAAAATCACAAATAGTCAATTTTTACCGTAAAAATCACAAATGGTCAATTTTT
>JAAAKO020062401.1:0-10144 GCA_010015015.2 Bolitophila cinerea | reverse complement strand
ATAAATATAAAAAGAAAATAAAAAAGGATTAAAAAAAAATAAAAATAAAAAAAAATAATATTAAAAAAATATCAAATTCTTAAAAACTGTTGGTAAAGTAGTTTAAGAGCTATTAGGTTTTCTCCGAATGCCTATACAACAAAAAAAACCACTGTGCATTCCGTAAAAAGCTCCGTCTGCTTTTACCATTTTTATTACACATTCATAAATTTACGAACACATAAATCAAAATCTCACTATTTTCAAGGTCAAGACTAGTTGCGCGTGTGTGTGTGACCGGCTCATTATTGATTATAGTATATACATTATTTATAAATATATACATAAACAATACATATATGCAAATCGCGACGCGACGCTGCGCTGAGCTGCCGCCGCACCGCACACTGGGTCATTTCAGTGAAAAATGGATAACATTTCAAAATTAGTTTTATTTTCAAAAATAAAAGTGCATAAGTAAAATTTAATTTAATTTAATTTATTTGGTATATAAGAATTATATATTTTCCAGCTCAAATTTGGCACATTGAGTCAATTTTTTTTTTAAATATACACATATTTATATTTTTTTAAATGGAAATTTAAAAAATGACAAATTAAAATATATATATTAAATTTTTGAAGAATATATTTTTTTTAACCTTTCTTTCTTCCTTATGATTTTGACGTTTCAAATGTGAATTTATTCTGTTTTATCGGAATTATTTTATTTATTATTAACTCCGACTGAGTGGAGTACAATGCATCGATTTACATAAATGCTTTTTTTCTTATCATGAAACCGTTACTATATAGACATGTGTAATGCGTCAAACGTTATGATAAGAATCACATTTGTAGGGTTTCTTTTTTGTTATTTTAAGATACCCCATTCAGTTTTAGTATGCGGAGTTACGTTTGGCGCAAAATTTTATGATGTCCTTGGGACATAGAAGACCTAAGTATTTCTGACCACATTTGATGAAGGGGGGAAGAAGGGGGAGGGGCTGAATAAGAATCGTGCAATGTATCGATATAAATGTATGTATGATATAAATGCATTTTTATCCTGAAACCTTTACTATATATGCGTTATGCGTCAATCGTTTTGATAAAAATCTAACAATCACATTTGTAGGGTTTATTTTTTATTTTTTTAAGATACTCTATTCAGTTTCCAAATGCGTAGTAATGCTGTGCGCAAAAGTTTCTGATGTCCTTCGGTCATACAAGAACTAGATATGCTAGACCATTCTTGTTAACGGAGTGCGCGATGACAGAATTTAAAGGTGAGAATGTGTGTTTAAATACAAATATACATTCACTGTTTTTTTGCTTAAAATTTGGACCTTACAAAATATGAAAAATATTGTAAATTTTGTTATATTTTTTTATATTATAACCTTTTTAATGGATGTATCTATTTGTGTCCAGAAATACAGAAAAATAACTTTTAAGAAAACAAAACAATATTGCTGATCATTTTAAATTATAAAAAAATATTATTTTTTAGTTTCTTTAAATGTTTTACTTATTTCATAATTTGTTTTTGTATTTCATTAGAAAGCACCGCATAATTATCAATAAATCAAAATTTCTCGTAAAAAAATACTAAGCAAAAAAAATCCAATTGTACCCACTGTGCGCTGCCGCCAATTACCAACTACACATTTCTCACAATCTGACATTTGACTCTGCTCGGAAATTGTTACGAATTCTTTCATATACAATCACTGGTTTGGAACGCGACGCGTGTTTTGGAACGCGACGCGTGTTTGTTTACGAAATTAAGTTACAATGCGTTTAAAAATAAATTGAATATTTTATGGTATTTTTAATATTTATGAATACATAAAGTTATGTATATCTACTGTATTTGAAGAAATCGATAAAAATGTAATTGCGTCTAATGCGAAATTACAATTGAATATTCCGAGGAATATTTAATAGACTAGCACAAAATTCAGGCGTAAAAATGGCATACGATTTTTAGAATTGATTAATGGAATTTATTGATATATATATAGACACGATTATCTCGTAAGATCAGCTCACAGTGTTTTGTACTTACAATCCGGTTAGAAGTTGTGCCGCTTTCACAAAGCAATCTCGATCTACAACTATTTATCTGTGTCTTGAGCTCTCCGCAGAGAATAAATGTGCGAGTATGCACCGCCAAAGAAGATTTCTAATCGCACTGATCGTGATGGTGCTTTTAGCACTGGTGTCATCGGTCAACTGTCATCCGGTTCGTTCTAACATCGGCAGTGGTGTCAGCGGTGGCGCTGGCCACGGCGGAGAGCTACCGACCATCAATCATCTGCTGGCGCTCAACATTCTAATCGCTCCGCCGCAATGTCCGAGCGGCACCCGAATGATCAACGGCAGGTGCAGACAGATTTTCTAATGATCGCTCGATCGATCGTGTTTCGCGCGGTGTGGCAGCGGTGGCGATCGGTGGCAATCGATGGCGTGAAGGTCAATAACATGTGCTATGCGGCAGGTTTGCAGATCGGCCGGCGGCCGACGGAAGAACGAAACAAGTTATCGGTGCGCTTTATTTGCGCGATCGAGAAACCTGAGCAACGACGACGCTGCGGCCACGGCGGCGGCGGCGACGGGAGACGAAAAACGCAATGATGATTACACTCGGGCAGTGTGCGATTTATAATGGTCGGCGTAGAAATTTACAGGCGATACGATAGTTCGACGAAAGATCTCTAAGTGATCGCACGTGCGCGTTTCCGTCCGCCTTGTGTGACTATTAGTAGAGTAACCCCGCAATGACGAAGATTTGCAGACAATTCGTGCTGATGGTGATCGTTCTGATCGCACTGGTCAACGCAGCCACTTTGCGTAGTGACGACGATGACAAAGTGCAGTTCAACAGTGGCGAAAGTGACGAATCGCCGGAGACGAATTATCAGCTAGCTAGCCAGAAGAAGGCGACAGCAACAACGACGACATCCAAGGATGGAGTGATCGCTGGTGATCGCAGTAACATGATCGCATCCGAGACAATGGGATCGTCTGCTGGCAGGGACAAACAAGCAGTGCAAACAAAGAAAACAGCGATCGCGACCGATCGCAATAGCAGCACAACGATCGCACCACGCATAAATATCAGCGTTCCCGAGGCCACTATTAAATCGAGTAAATCGAAAGCTATCAACGATGATCGGATCGTTTTCCAGGATGATGACAATTCAACAGGATTTACGACGACAACGAGGGCACCTCCGAAGGCAGATGCAGATGCAGATGAGGACGTCGAAGTGACCACAATGGCCGTGGACGATCGATTTCTGATAGACGCACCGCAGACATGTCCCAAGGGCAAGCGACTGGACAGTGACGGCCACTGCAGGCAGGTCCAATAGAGAAGCGACACGGCAACAATCTAAACACTCACACAGAGCGGAAATCTCAAGACCGGAAGTGCATTCGCCTTATTTATATTTATTTAAATTGATATCGCATATCTATAAGTCGTTGTGTCGGATCTTCGATTTACATTGGACACGGTGCGGTGCGGTGCCGCTGCGCCGGCACGTTGCGATGCGGTGCTGTGCGTGTTATGCACGCCAAGCGTTTCGTTTTTATTTCTCTGTTAAACGGAAACTCGTTCAATTCAAGGTCACGACAACTACTTACTTACTCATATACTTACTTATGTATATGTATATATATATTTATTATACTGTGTATGTAAACAAACTTAAAATCGTACATATTTATGTATTAGTAAATTATAATTTGAAATATATAAATTATTTATACGCAAAAATAAACATGATTATTTTGCTTGTGGAAATGTTTTGAAGAGTACTGTTGTTGTTGTTGTTGTTGTTGTTGTTGTTGTGTGAGTGTGTTTTTCTTTGTGTCTGTGTGTCTGTGTGTCTGTGTGTGTGCGAGACTGTAAACAAGTAAGTCGCGATTTAGTAACAAATACATGATGATCTTTGAACTTATCTCTAATCAGACATTTTTTATGTCGTCACACCAAAAGCGATGCGACTTCTATATTAAAGACGCAAAATAATACTTGAGACGTTCGAATCTTAAAAGAAGATTAGTATAGAATTAATTCGACACACTGAGGAGATGTCGTTCCGTAAAAGTGGTTCTGTGGTCAGTAGGCTAATTGCCGTTTGTGTACTAGTGAGCTTTGTGTGTCCGGCCAGTGCGTTTTGCCCGGAGGATAATGGATCGAATCGACTGGGCTTTGGACTACTGCGCACCGTCGGCTGTGGCATACACGCTGGTGCACATACCGTCCGCCAGGGAGTACACAATGGAATCGGAATTTTAAGAGATACGCTTGGACATCACGGTCATCGAGGGGCCAGCGCAGAGAATCAGCCACATCGCTACGAAGGCTACAATTCACATGAACACCAACAACAAGTAGACTCGAATCCGTATCCGCATAGTCACGATCACAGTTATCCGTATCAACCGCCGACGTATGATCGAGAAAATCCGCACTACCCGAACATCGAGACGGAGCCTCGGTATCCGTTGCATCCGCATCTGCCCAGTCAGCCGGCACTGCCATTTGAGGCTCAGGAGCATTATGAACAGGTTCGACCGACGACAGTGACAGAATTACCAGCACAGCACACCACCACCGAGGACTATCCGTTCGATGTGCGCTTTCTGATTGATGCTCCGGCACAGTGTCTGGCCACCCAGCACATGGTGAACGGACGATGCCGGAATATTGTGTAATATGTAGTAGAGTGCCTCCGCTTAATATTAAAATATTTTTTTATTATGATTTTAATACCTAAACCTAGGTTCTTAAACAAATAAAAAACAAACATATTTTTTTATCAAGTAAATTTTTTATTTAAAAATGTGTAAAAAAACACAAGAATAAGTTACATTAAGGTCAGTAGGAAGTAAAAAAATAAACTATGTGGTAGCAGTTTTTGGAGAAATTATAAAAAATATATTCCTCTCGAACAAAATTACTTCAACCTAAAGAAAACTTTTATTCAATTCTAGAAAAGATTATATATTATGAAAATACATTTTTATACAATTAAATTATACATATATGTTTTTGATTGTCATAATATATTTATTATTATTAATTTGTTTTATTAAAAAGGCAGAATCGAAAAATTATAAAAAAAAAATATATAAATTTTGAAAAACTCTTCTATGGCAGATCAATATGTTTTTAATTGATGTTAAGAAGAACTACATTTATTGCACACTCATGCATTTCGAAATTTCACTATTTTTATCCACATTTTTTCCACATTTTTTCCACATTTTTATTCACATTTTTTTCTACATTTTTTTCCACATTTTTAATCCGAAGCATATGTCCTAATGTTTAGACAGGCGGAGCTCCTTAAAATCTCACAAGTTTCAGTAGAAACTTAATGAAATAAAAATTCTGAATAATTTCGCTTTTATTATTATAAAATACAATATTTAGAAATAACTAATGTTTCACCACAAAATATTTTGTATAAATATACTGTATCAAATAAATTTCGCCAGCAAAATAAATTATTAAATATTTTAAATTTATTTGTTTCTTTTGTATGCAGGTTAAAGAGTTTTAGTTTTTTATTATTATATTTTTTTGTATTTTTTCAAACATGTTTTTTTTCGGCGGTACGCATTCTTCTCGAGTGCATTTTTGTCGCAGTGACAAGAATGCACTACCAATGATTCATTCTGCTGAATTGCATTTTTTCTCACAAAAATTCGGAAATCGTTTTAACTAGGATGCACCGGAGAAAAATACACACTCGACACTGCATTTATGTCATCAAAGTTGTGTGCAAAGAATGCACTGTTTGTGTGACGATAATTCACTATTATATCCTTTAAATCGTTTACAATCAAAATGGACGTAAAAAGAATGCACTTGAGAATAATTCTCCACATTACATTGCTATTTTTTTAGCAATGTGCGATTAATCGATTAATCGATTATTTCTTATAATCGATTAACCGATTATTGTGTTTCGATTAATCGATTATTTCGAGTAAACGATTAATCGAAAGTTTCGATTATTTCGATTAATCGATAGGCTATATGGCATATGTTTGGTGGGATTGGGATAAAACTTCGTTTCTGGGGTCCTGAGGATAAACCCTTTCCAAAAATATACTACTTTCTACCTGAATATTTCCATCAGGCTTTTCGCATATAACTCAAAAATATATGAATTCCTACCAGAATATGCCCATCAGGCAATTTGGAATATGGCTGGTGTGTTCAGATGATGGGTTCTGAGGACCAATCCTTTTTAAAAAGATTTCGTTATAAGGGTCTTTAGGAAGAAATTTCCCTAATCAGTCTGTTTGGTTATGATTTAATTTTTTATTTCTCCAAGAATAGTACTTAACAGAATTTGTGTAAGTATTTAATGTTTTAATTTAAAATAAGTTATATTAAAAAAGGATTAGAAACGTAAAAGAAAGCCTTCAAAATCCTGAATGATCTGTAAAAATAAAACAAAATAATAAAAAATCAGCTCGTTTTATCAAAAAAAACGCATCTTACCTATTCACCAACGAATGAGATGTTTGTTTTTTGATAAAAATATCATTTGTTCCACATGTTCATCAGTTAAATTAAATCGTTGCTTCGTAAGTATATTTCCACCAACGCTAAAAACCCGCTCTGATGGAACGCTTGTAGCAGATATGCAAAGGTACTTTTTTGCAACTTGCGATAATAAAGTAAAATTGCATTGTTTGCGTTTCCACCATGATAGCGGGTTTTCTGCTAGGGAAATCTTTGGCTCCTTTGTAAAGTCATCGATTTCATTTAGACACGTTCGTGGCATTACTTCTATTTCATCGTCTTCCATACCAAAGAAAATTTGTAAATTATTTAATGGTAGTTTCTCTCGATTTATAGGTACGACAGCCTGTTCATTAATTAAATTAATAGTATCCAGATTGATTATGGGAGCCATTAGATCAACATCTCTACATTCATATCTTGGGTCCATGAATGTTGCCATATCCAGGTGCGATGTATTAGTTATATATGTAGCTTTCAAAACATCGTATAACACTCGAACATCCCGTCTAAAATCGAAGACTCCCGGAATGCTGACATTTTTTGTTATTTTGTTAATAATGGCTTCGCCCCTTCTTATTACAGGTAGAATCAATGAACCCGTCACTTCTGACTCTGTACCCAGTGACTTTTGAATAAGTTCTAAATCAAGCATGAAATCTAAAACAACATTCATTTTTTTAACTTCTACGCTAGTTATAGTTAAATTCTGAAGCTCGCCATTAAATTCATCGTCGTTGCAAAAAGAGAAAAGCGCTTTTTCTTAATCAACCACAAACTGCAGTTGTTGGATTTCGGCCCACCAGCGAGTCGGTCATGAAGATGGCATTTTGTTGGTAGGTAGATTATGTACTTTTTGAATTTGCAAGAATATGCGCCTTGCCTTATTGCTATGTGACATTTGGTTATATAAACCACGTACTTTGCCCAAAATATCACATATAAATGAGTTTTTTAATACCTTTTGTACAAAAGTATTTAATACGTGAGCAAAGCAAGAAATGTGAGGTTTTTTCAATTCTGTGCATACCGCATTGATCATATTAGCACCTCTGTCCGTTGTAACTGCGCTAATACGGCTTATGTCTATTGCGTATTCATCGAGAATATCAATAATTAGGGCTGCAACATTTTTCCCAGTATGGCTTAGATTTAGTTCACGGCAAGCTAGAGTTATTGTTTGCATTGTCCAGTCCTCGTTTATAAAAGCAGCTGTGACTGCCATGAACTGGCTTCCGTTGCAGCCCGACCATCCATCAGTAGTCAAACTCAGGAATTGCACATCGCGCAGCATCAATTTAATTGTTTCTTTTGTGTCCGTATACATTTTGGGAATTAATCTTTCGGAAAAAGTTGTTCTGGATGGTATTTTATAGTGTGGGCTAACGATAGACATAAATTTGATGAAGGCATCACTCTCCACAAATGAGTACGGCGTTCCAGTCACGGCTAGTAAATTAGCAATTCCGTTTGTTACTTTCAAAAGTTCTGTTTTTGATGGAACATTAAATTGGGAGCTAATATGTGTCTGCCGTTGAAATGTTTTTTCCGCATTTGGAACTAATGAAATAGTTGCATCCGAACTTGTAGATTTCAATATTATGGCTGTGGAAGACATATTCATAGAGGTAGTTGCTACCTCTCCAGGTGTCGATTGCTCCTCGGGTTCACTAAAGAAAATAATATGACCTAACATTATTATCCAGTAACTCAGCAATATTTTTATTATTTGTTTTGTAAATAGTACAAAAAACGAGGATTTACAAAACCGATATAAGTATTAGCGAAAAAATAGTTTAATTAACACTTAAATCTAATTAAAAGCTTTTATATGTCGATTTCTTTATTTATTTAAATTGATATATAATTAAAATTTAGAAAAATGTATGAGCCCTTAATTACTATAGCCTATAGATAAATGTATAATAAATTATATAGTGTAACTACAAAAAAAAAACAAAAACAATATTTTTTTCACAGAGTTATTATTATTATCAGGGCAACCAAAAATATGCATTCAAAAATACTTTAAAGTGCTTAAAATAAGCTTTTAAAATAACAAAATATGCTTCAAAACAGTAAAATATGCACCTAAAATTACACATTATGCATCGCCATTTAAAATAATGCAAAGATATGAGTTTTTTTGTAGTATTTCATTTTAAAAATGTTTTTTCTACAATTTAACCGCATTGGCCCTTATTATGAATAAATCACGCAATAAATCTGTATTAGGGGAACGAGGGGTTTAAAAGTTATCGCCCCTTTTAAATGTTTTTTTGGATATATGTGTTTATTCCCATCTTTTGAACCCATTGCCTAAGGTTCTATTAATTTCTATATTCCCTTGTAAAAATATTTTATTTAACATTAAACCACAATTCCCTTAAAATTTTATGGTGGAAAAATCCTAATAAGAGTTGCTGAAATTACGGAATTATAATTGGAACTGTTCAACTGTTTAAACGCAAAACAGCTGCAAAACGAATAAGGTTGTTTCGTTGTACGAATCTATTTGTGTATTATACAAAGTTTTTTTTTTGGAGTAGCCTACTGATTATATATATATTACTGATTATATTATATTAAGCCTACTGATTATATCGAGCAACGTTGTTGTTGTAAAACATGTTGCATGTGATAGCAAAGCTGCGTTCATAAAACAGGGCTAGTATATATATTTTTAATAGTAAATTTTGTGCATTTTTATAGTATTTTACTCAAAATGATTAGTTTTTGTATAAATAAAGTGCATGTAAACTTTCCGAACATACTGAATAATAATGTAAACAAACGTTTAACAATGCTGGTAGTATAGTAAAAATCATGTAAAATAAACTTTCGTTTATATTTTATAAACGGTAATAACTCAGTTTGTTTTGAAAATGAACCCCATTCCATAAATATTTTTGCTCAAAAACAAAGGAACACAATAGAAGTGAAGGAAGTTATTAATTTTAGCATTTAGCATTTTAAATAACATCACGTTTCGCCAAACCAGACATTTTAAAATATATAAACCTTTAATAAAACATAATTGGTTTTACAGCTGTTTTCTCAAAAGTATTTTAAATTTCAAGCATATTCAATGAAAAACTAACATATACTAAGTACGACATTTCTTTAAAAATAACTAATTTAATAAATACAATAATGCTAATTTTCAAACGTTAGATAAACCATTTAAAGATTTATTGTGTCGTAATTTGTAAATATAAAAATAAAAAAGAATATATTTTTGTGACAACAAAAAGGTTTCGTATATAAAAATAATAATATAAAATAATAATAAAATATAAAAAACTTTATCATAAGATTTTCTTCAGTAATGAAGGATATTTATTGTATTCTGGCAACGCTGACGACATCTAAAAATGAACATTACACTTGAACATGTACGTACATTAAGCTAGGTGTTAACTGTGAAACACTATTACAAAATATTAGTTATTAGATTCCCATTACGATAGACAGAGACAAGACAAAACGTAAGAGAATATATTTTTCCCAGCGAATGAGCGTACGTTAAACGTTTATCTCAACTAAAATGTGCTGGCAACATGTTTTAAAGTTAATACCCCGCTATATCTTAACATTATTTTTATAATA
>JAAAKO020062389.1:0-24635 GCA_010015015.2 Bolitophila cinerea | reverse complement strand
TATATATATATGATATTCATGTTTTACATACGTGAGTGTGTATTATGCTTTGAGCGGTATGTGGCAGCCAGCGTCTTTGATGTGCAAAACCAAAAGGAACATTGTATGTATAACCGTATATACTATATATACTCATCATAGAGTCGCAAAATATCCTAGAAATTCCGAAAATATTTAAGGCATTTCATTGCATATTTGAACACAAGCATTAAAGCAAACTTAAAAATTGTTGTTGTCGTTCTATTGTTATTTAGATCCTTTTTAATTTGAAAGATAATTTGAATTGTTTATATTTGTTGGCTATAATTGAATAAATATTAAATTGGGAAATTAAATTATACCTTGTTTTTCTTGTTTAATTCAAACAACTAATACATTTTTTTATTTAAATCTATTAATCTCAAATGTTTGCACAATTTCAATGAAGATCTCACGAAATAGTTAAACAATCCAAAAAGACCAGAAATATCAAAAATTAAAAACAAAACTTGAAGAAAACAATAAAAATGAAGAGATATATAGATTGATATTGGAATATACTTTTTTAGATAAAGAGACGAACTCACGCAGATCTCAATTTGGACCCATTGTGATCAATTATAAATATAACGTCGTATCACTAGCGGAATTGTCAATTAGAAATATTACATAAGCTATTCCTTTTTTTCATATATGGTATATCAATATATCTTCAAGTGGCGGTAGTACCCGGTCCGAATTCCGAATCTGATCCTTGCATATTGATATTTTGTCTTTATAGAAATTTAATTATTTAAAAAAACTATGCTCTCAAATAAAAGTAAATTCCATGGAACATTTAAGCTGTATCAGGCTAAGGAAATAGACAATAATTAAACCAGAAGTGGAATAAGAGCTTAAGAATGAACTATTTGGCCGTGCTGTTGTCTAGGTTATTGGGCTTAATAAGGAAGTTGAGCTTTTACAGTTTTTTGGATTAATTAAGAACCTGAATAAAAAAAAAATTATAAATAGGGAGTTATTTTAGACTATTTTTAAAAATACACTGAAACGTGTGCTTATGTTTACAGAAACTTTTTTTTCCTAATTTGTAATCCAGAATATTAAAAAAAAAAAATTTCAAACTGAATTTTGAAAAACTAAATTTTAAAACCAGAATTTGGAAAATCAGAATTTTGTAATAACAGAATTTGAATCCCTAATTTTTTTTGGGAAATACTATCGTGATAATATGTACCCCCTTTCCCTTTTTTCTGGATCCGCCTATGCTTTTCGCTGTCAATGTAGCACAAAAAGCTTCAATTAATCTATAATCTATCTAATTTAGGGTGTTTGTCAAATCCTAGTCGTGCGTGTCAAAATACCTAACCAAGTTCATAAACAATATAAACGGCGGTTCAGAAACCTCATCCAAATTGAAACGGTGTGGAAAATTTGGAACAAAACAAATGAACATTCCTATATTATAATTAAACTCACCCAAACCCAATGTTTTTTTATACGTACATTTCTATGAACTCGTATACACTGAGTATTAAACATGTTTTTATGTGCATGTTTTAATATGCAAAACACGTAAAATATTTTAAATCGTCGAGCATGCCTGCAAATAATGATTGTGTATGTTTTAGGCCAAAAATGTGTGTGTTTAAAAACAAGTAAATATTCATTCAAACACGAAAATGCAGAAAGGGAAATTTGCAAAAATGCCAGCTTGCACACACACACAGACACACACCATCACACACACACATTTATAATTGAAAGTAAAGCACACATGTTTTTTTTGTTGCTGTTTTTCAGGGCAAACATTGCGATGAAAATAATGTCACCGACTACGATCTAAAAGAGCTTTTGAAGAGGGTACATCGGACGTAGATTGATGCAGAGGGCAACCGCTACCACCCCGCCTACCCGCAAACCCCCATGCATAACAAATAATAAATGTATGTGTATATCAGCATGATAAGGATGAGAACGCAGGACGATGCTCAGGCTCACGCAAATCAAAATATAACAAACAAGGACGGTTTCAGAATTCGAACGCAAGCGACAGTGAAATGCAGTGATACTCGCAAATCACATACACACACACATACACGCGCAGATATACACGCTATAGTACACATACAGACAACTACCAACACAAACATACAAGACTAAAAATCCCACGCGTTTCGCCAGTCACAGAGACAACCTTTTTCAATCAAACCGTTGGTTTAAGAACTCTATTATGTATACACACTCAATGAAATAATCACCCACTCAGTCCGACCAACAAAAAAAGGAAGAAAAAAAGAAGTCCTGTGAATTACACAAATATACATTCACACATAAATATTTATGTAACAGTATTTGGATAGACGACCGCAGAACGACATCCAACTACCTAGCCACCCACCCACCGCACCCACCAACGCAGGCTCAGACAACCCCGTGCTGCTCAGAGTGGGCGCGCGCAAGGGCAGTCAACTCAATTATTCTGCAACAAAAATCACGTAATTCAATACCAGCACACAAACGCACACACACACACACACACAACCGCAAATACAACCCAAAAACTCATCAACACCACCAAAAATCAATTTACATATTATAATTGCAAATAATATAGAAATGTACTAATAAAATGAATTATCTTATAATTAATATACATCAAAATTAGAGGTATATTTAATTTATACAAAACATACCATTCAACACTTGCGTGATATAAATACATATGCATATACACACAAAACATATATTTATATATATTATTAAATATATATATATACAGTATACATAATGTAAATTAAAACCTAGTATAATATGGATTATTTAGTAATTAAATAACAGCGAAACATATCGCAATTTCAATAAAATTATTATCAATAAGGTATAGTTAATAATTTTTGATTACAATCACCAAAACCGCGCAAACAAACCAAACAAACAAAAAAAACACACAATTATATTTATATACGTAAATAGTACATAACATTATTATATTTTATGTAAATACGAGGCTTAAATGCCGTTTATGTGGTCCTCGACGAATAATGGTTTGTTGATACGGCAGTGGTGTACATAGGATTACCGCACTTTGGTTCCACTCTGCGATTTGTGGGAAACCGCCCCTCTGTCGATGGGATAAAAGGTATAAATTACAAATTACAGTTTGGTAATTTTAATATTATTTTGTTGATGCTCATTTTGGGGGTAGGTGTAATATTTCTTGATTTAGTATATTTAGTGTGTATGAACCCATGAAACGTGAAATGCCACATCACTTTATACGACTGTACGAGGACCACAGGTGAAAATCGGAAGTAGACATTGAGGCACGGACAAATGTGATAAAAAGTATTTTATTAAAGCTATGAATTCAATTTAAAACAAGAGGTTTAAAATTATTTTTTATAAACAAAATTAAATTATTTTTTTTTAAATCCTCTGCAAACGTGAATCAGATAAATATTTCAAAAAAATAATAAAAAATCCATTTACTAAAATAGTGCATTCTAATCACAGAAATTTGGTGTGTACTCTTCTCAAGTGCATTCTTCTAACAGAAAGTATGTGACAAGAATGCCTAGCTGAGTGTCCAATCTTGTCACGTTTAAAAAAAATAAGTTATGTTTGAAATGGATATCGAAATTTAGAGACAATAGTTTTTGCAAAATTATCAGAAATCTACAAAACCGGTGAAATAGCAGAAATGAAATTTCCTCCAATTTATATAATATTTAGGTATACATATCTTGCAAGACGCATAAAATGCTCGTGCCGATTTCACACAAACTGGCGGAACTGATTGGAGTTCTCTAAAAAGGGTTGAGTTCAAAATCTCAAAAAAATACGAGGATTACAAATACGACATTTTAATATAGAGGATTTTAAGCCGATCCCATTCGTTCGTTGGGCACATTTCAAAAGCTTCATGAATTTTACATCAGTTCTGCTTACCTAAAGCTGTCTTTACATTAAAAAAAAAACAATTTAAAATAAATTATATTATGAACCAGTTTTTATATAATCGTTTTTTATTCATTTTTAGTTAAAATCAAGCAAAAACCAACCTGAAAACATGAATATATATAATTATAATTACAAGAAAGTAATAGTTAATTTAAATCGGTTAATCGGTTTATACAATCACTAGTGACAATAATGCAATTGGCAAGAATGCACACCGTTCTTTTTAATTTTGCGGTAAACATACAATTTTAAATTTCTTACTAACTAAATAGAATTTTCAAACTTTATTTTGACTATATTTTTTGTAGCACATAAATACAAGAAAGCGCTAGTTTTGTCCTATTGGACCACAATCCTTTTATATATTTCTCATTTTTTATATAAGTTGCTTATATAACAAAGCATGATTTTTAAATTGAACTAAATTTATGTTTTACTGCAGGGTGTTTTGGTTGTTGGTTTTTTGGTGCAAATAGTTTCATAGATAGACCATTTCCAATTGGCGTCAATATTTTAGTTATAAGCTTTTAAGCTGTTAAGACAGTTTATTTAATAGTCTTTTAAACTAGAAGCTCCGAGTTTAAGCCCGAGGCATAACATTATAAAAAAATATATTTTCGATGTGTTATTCTTCGTTTATATATATATATACATTTGCACGACTCTTCCAGGTCATCATCCTAGAAGGGATGTTAGTGTTGCATAGTTTTCCCTAGTGCGATCGTAATTCAAAACATATCGATTTAAAACCCGATAAAATCATTTTAAGTATTAAAGTATTAAATAGCTATATACCGAAACTGCCAAAACTAGCACTGATTCTGTGACATAAAAAACATAATATAAAGGATCAGCTATTTCTTTTAAACATTTTTTTAAACATAATATTATTATTATTAAAATGCACGCTTATCCGAAATTTTTACGTTCTCGAGTATTGATTGATATCAGGAATTTTGATTGCTGGTATTTTGATATCTGGAATTTGTTTTGAGAGATTTGGGAAACAAAGTTTTTTTTACAAAAAAGACCACTTTATGTCTGTAAAAAATGTATAGTCCGATCGAGCCCAAGGATCCGATTTGTAAGCTCATGACCGTCGTTATAGAGGCCTTTGAAAATGAAAAAAAATATGCTATTATTAAAATACCTCGATTAAAAATATCTTTCGCGGTGCATTTTGCATTATACTCAAGTGAATACGTGAATTATTGACTTATTCTCAGGTTTTTTTCTGGACGTTAAGTCTCTTGAAAATAATTCACAGTCCTCCTGTGCATTATAATCAGGATTTTTCCTGAGAATAAGTGTCATTTTCCTGACTTTAAGTCGGTGACGATAATGCATAATCACTTAAGAATAGTTCACTCAAAATATGTCGACTCTAAAAATGTTAAATTTTATAAATCTCTACGAAAAATACATAGAAGAAAAATCTCTCCATATCAGCAATCTATACATTTTCTATAAACATATCAAAATCTAAAGATTTCTTCAATGAAAATTATCTATAGAGATTTGACCCTTTCTTTGCCATACTTAGAACTAACTATGAGGACATTAATGTTCTTGTATGTCTTCGTTTTAAAAAAAATATTAAAATAAAATTAAAAAAATATATTTTTTAATGGCTTTTAACGATTTAGTCGATTTTTTGTCGAGATTTTTATTGTAAACATTTTTTAATCGAGATTTTTTCGTCGAGTTTTTAAAATCGATATTTTGAAAATAAGAATTTTAATAGTCGATATTTTTACTCCAACCCGAATATAAATCATAAGCTGGCTTTGGCAGTGGGTTGGGGTCGAAATCTCGTCAATATTTGCGATTATGTTATAAACGAACAGTGGACATGTCTGGTATGTATAGTATATAGGGTAAACTGATGCTCCAATTTCCTTATATCTTCTCCTTTATTGTAATAGATATTGTTTATAAGTATTTTAGTAAAATATACCCTGTGATGCATTTGTTTGTGCCTCAAATGTCACTCGACCCATAAACATATTGTAATTACGGCCAACACAAAAATAACCGACTCATACAAAAAACACACACTCACAAATTCAATTACTACACAAAATTTATAATATAATAAACACATATATGAGGGCACAAAAAATCACATATCTGATCAAATTAAATTACAACCAAAAAATACATTACCTACATATGTTTTCTGTTTACAGCACTATTACATACATATATTTATGTATATATATATGTAGCTTTAATTAATTATATTATTTTGAAATGCTCGGTACTATGTATATATACAAATGTGTGATGCGCTTTTCACCTGCATGCGAATTCCCCAAGTCACACAACAATAATATATATACGAGTACAAGTACATTTCATGTAGCTAATGGACGCACACATATTATTTACACGTTTTAAGCACTATTTGTAATAAACTCACAAAACACACAGAATTTTATTCAGTTTGTACATTATAGTAAATGAATATTTGCAGATGTTTTATGTATACGTGTAGCATATATATATATAGTATACTATAATTATAATATGTAATATATAGGTACACAAAAGGATATAGCAAGTAAACACACAAAAACAACAACAAAACACGAATGTAAATTAATATATCAAAATTATCAAATTAAAACACGTTTTTAATGTATTCAAAGCCATGGACTTTTTTTTTGAAAAATATATTAGTTTTTCAGATGTACTTTGGGATAGAGTAAGTAAGTAAGTTGTACCTAAAATCCTGATCCACTCTTAGTGTCAAATTACACAGCAGTAAGTAATAATTATTATTATGAATTTGTGTGGAGGTTCATCTTACAGCCATTTCTTACAATTCATTTTTACAAGGTATATTTTCCCTGTCACCAAAAAAAAATATCAAAAGAAGAAATGATATATGAATAAATTTTGTTATGTGGGAATCATATTTTATAGTAATCATGTTATGTGGGAATCTAGTTATGTGGGAATTTAGATTTTCGAGATAATTGTATGTGAGAATACAGTACAGCCAAACCGGGTGATATTAGAATTTTGAAGAATTTTTAACGACTTCCTATTTTATCCACGTGTTTAAAACAAAAAAAAACAAAACGAAAAGGCCCCAAAAGTATCGACGCAGACGCAGTGAATTGTTTTATTTGGTATCTGTTAATAAAAATATAATGGAATTTATTCTCTTTGGAAAGAACAATATGTTAGAATCCATTTGTGATCCTCCAAATTTCCAAAACATAACATTTTATTATTTGTAGTTGAGAGACCCCTTTTGAGCGGGAGGGGGAGAAAAGTCCCCAGGCACTAAGTCCTTAACTGCACAAAAATAGATGCTTATAAATACACGAAACACTAAACTTATTATTTTTATTGTTTGTAATTTTAAAATATGGTTTTTAAATCTTTAAAATAATATTTTAAAGCGCGTTTTTTTAATAGTACATTAGCATTGAATTAACGTAACGTCATGGCAACGTCTCTGAATAAAATTTTATTTTTAAGTATTTTTTGCAAATTATATAAAAATAATGGTTGCAAAATAGACACCATTTATTTGCTAACTGGGCATTGTGTCACAGTGTCCACAGAGACATCTACACGGCTATTCCGCGAATCACGCACTTGCATAAACTTCCGCACCGTGACGCTGCGCAACCAAACGCATTGACAACACATTCACACGTCACACGATATTTCTTCCAACAAAATCGTTTCACTCGTTTCGAAAGGCAGTCTTCCAAAAGGTACGTGAATTTAATATTTGGTGTAACGTGTCACCGGTTTTATCTCAATTTCAGTTTATTTTCTGCGTTTTTATAGTTGTTTTCAATTGAAATTGCTAGCGTTCAGTGATCGACATCGTTATAAATGTACGTTTCGTGTTTACTGTGTGATTTTAAGCGTATTTGATAAGATTTAGTTTTTCGCTTGTAAAAGGAACGCGCGCTCACTCATTTGCGTGAGAGACTCCTTTGGGCATTTGTATTACTTAACACATTTTGTTTGGAAGTCTTATTCAAATATTGACAAACTAACTTAGATAATACAGTATAGCTAATCTCATAATATTTTCCTTTTTTCAAAATAGATACAATGAATAAGTCCGTGCTATGTCTTGTGGTGGTGGCCCTTTTCGGCCTGATTGCGTCCAGTTCAGCTGCTGAAGATGAGACCAGCGCTCGTCTGCTTGTTTCCAAGCAAATCCTCAACAAATACCTGGTCGAAGCCAGCGACGTTGTTGTTAAGTACACCCTGTACAATGTTGGCAATGGTGCCGCCGTCAATGTGCAGCTCATCGATAACGGATTCCACCCTGATGCCTTTGAGCTGGTCGGCGGTCAGTTCAGCGCCACCATCGATCGTATTGCTCCCCAGACCAATGTGACACACGTAGTTGTGGTCCGACCAAAGTCTTTCGGATACTTTAACTTTACCGTGGCTGAGGTCAACTACAGGCCCAGCGAAGATGTTGAGACCGTGAGTTCGCCACACACACACAGAAATAAATTCTTAATACAAATATCTACTTTTCGATTACAGATCCAGTTGGTGCTCAGCTCCGAGCCAGGTGAGGGTGGCATTGTTTCCATTGCCGATTTCAACAAGACTTTTTCGTCCCATTTCTTTGACTGGGTTGCATTCGCCGTCATGACCCTGCCATCGTTGGCCATTCCATTTGCCCTGTGGCACTCGTCGAAGACAAAGTACGAGAAACTCTCGTCCAAGTCAAAGAAGAGCTATTAAATCGAAAATTGCTTGCGCAAGCGCTTAGGATTCTAGAGAGTAACACACAAATTGTTAATAATAAATAATTAGGAAAATACTTGAAGAGTCTGAGAATGCAATATCGAGAATATGATGGTCGCTGCGACGTGTTCGTTTAAATTATAATTTTTTTGTTCCATTTTTTTTTTGGTTCACGTCTATGGTGACTATTTTTCTATCTCGTAATTTTTACTTGTTATTTATTGTCATCCCGCTTTTTTCTGTACACACACGAACGATAAGAAAATAGAAAAACACACATGTGGAAATAAAGAAAAGTTTTTTGTAAGTAATATGTGCGCAGTGTTTTTATTGTTTTTGTTTATGTTTATGGGAAACGATTCACTGGGTATTAAGTATGTTTGGATATTATGAATGAATTCATTTTAAAGAGTAATCAATCAGGTGTACTCACACTTTCGTTGTTCTGTGGAATTTAATTATATTCATCGACGAATTTCAAATTAGAATTATATTATTAAAAACTCCCTTGCAAGCAAACGTGAGTTCAAACAGTTATTTTATTCTCATGTTCTCTATATTCTAAAATAATATATATGTTGTGTGTGAACCTTTTTAGTATATTCGGTTGATGGTTTAATAATTGCAATAAATAATTCCAGTGACACTAAACGTATTCCAATAATTGTTATTTTTAGGCGCAGATTAAATAGTAAGTCCGATTTGAATATAAAAAATATATATACTTGGAACAAAAATCGACTGTTTTGAAATGGCACGCACGCTCTTGAGTTAAACGTATGAGGCTGTGGAAGCGGCTGCGCTGGCATCGGAAGATGTGGATTGTCGAGCTGGTGTTGTTGTTGTTGTTGTTGTGTCGTCAATGTCCATTGTCTCTATGGGTGTAGCACTGGACACAGCTGCTGCTGCTGCACTGGTTGTGGCGGCCGCTGTGACGACGCTTGGGCCGGCCAAAGCATCGCTTAATTTGGCAGAAGACTCTTCGCCGGCTTCATCTTCGTCTTCCTCTTCCATAAGTTTTCGAGCTCTGCGCACCGCATCGAATTCATTGTAGTGAGACTTGCGGCGAATTTCGAATTCCTTTCGCTTAACTGAAAATGCATTTATTATTTGATTTACATATTTCATGCAAGACCAATACATGCAAATGCATTTAAATCCTACACTTATAAATGTCAATAAAACGATGCACATAAATAAATACAACTATGTATATATGTGCGCTGTGCGCTTATGGCGCTTATAAAATGATGACTTCATATTATAAATTTACGTATTCAAATCTGACAAAATATTATTATTAATATTTGTATTTAAAGAAGTTATATGAACTCAAACAAAAACATAAAACATTTGTATAACGTTTCTGGATTTAAATTTAGAGTATTGCGATAACCTCTATCTCGGTTAGTATAGTCAAAACAAATGTACTTACTTTTCTGATCATCTGTCTCGTCGTCATCCGAACTGGATTCGCTACCATCTACGGACGTTCTGGACGAGACAACTCGCAATCTAAAACAAATACAATTATAAATAAATTCAAAGAAATCACAAGCGCATATACTTTTCGGCCAATAGTTCAGCATCCAGCTGATCGACACTGTTGTCGTCGCCTTCCGACTCTGAAATACGATACGGAGTTTTAGGCTCGTCGATTTTCATGTGGCCATAGTCCTTATCCTGCGGATGGAACGTCTGCAGCACATTAAGCTCATCGAACTTTGCGCTTTTCCTGTGACTGTTGACATATAATTAAAATACTATTAAAAACTTCTTGATAGTTGGAGAGTTTCATATTTACCTGGCCAACGAATGTTTGTCAAAACTGCTGGACGTTTTTAAGATACCCTTACAGGGTTTTTTGGCATCTGGACCACCATGGACATTGCAAGACATTCTGGTCGTTGTTGAGTTAACTGTCTCGTCGGTTTTAATGCGTTTAAAGTCCTGGTGCATTCAGTTATCTGGAACACGGCAATGAGATCATTATAAATATACGTTTTAGAGCGCACTGCCGCAAAGTGACTAATTCGATATGCTAAACACAATATATATATAAATACATACTAATAAATATTATTCACACGCAGAGCACACACACACACACATTGAACATCAACAACGCGAGCGAAAATAAAAACTATTTAAAAACTCATTGAAGCATGGCCAGCGAAGCATCGCGGAAAAAAATCCATCATCTCAATGTCAAATTTGCACTGTGCGACTCTTCTACTGTGGCTGTGCGCAGCCTGGGATAGATATAGAAAAGGTATATTTTTTATGAATGAAACGAACCTGTAACAGCTAAAGATATTGTTCTACGTGGGCGTTGCAATGGTTTGCATAGCTGTTGCATTCGCTAACGGCCTGAGAACACCGCAATTTCCAGTATAATTGTATTAAAAATTAAGAAGATTAAAATTTATTTTGCTATTGCATATTACTTATGGAAATTATATGTATATATATATTTTTAGTTTGCCAGTGTGTGTGCGAGTACGAGTTCGTTCTTTTTGAGCTGTCACCTTCAAAATATATAGAATGCTCTGCGTATGCAGAGAGATGCACTCCACTCCACACGCAACGCGGGCTACGCGCGGGCAACGCACGCACTCATGCGCAATTCATGGTTTGGAGCTAAACTAAATTTGCTCAGTTTTGCTCAAGTGAGCTACTGCGGTTAGGAGTGCGTTCGACAGTTGAACTGCGTAATATTTTTAATTTATTATATAAAACTTGTATGGCCGGCCATAGAAGAGCCTTTTTTGTAACAATAATCTTTTAATAATAATAACAATATATTTATTAGTGACTAGACTTGCAAACCCTACAATTTTTTATCAGGAAATAGAAGGTTTTTCTCTTATTTTAGCTTTAAACTCGGCAAAGTTTTAAGTAGAAAAAACCATGATCGTAGTTACCTCCCCAACAACCTTCCTTTGGAAAGAAGGATCCTAAAAAATGTTCTATCGTTCAGCTGATTCCAATCAATGTTTTTGTATTTGTTTTCAAATACAAGATGGCGCTGCGATGAAACAAATCATTCTAAAAACCGCAACCATTTCATTTCCACGCGTTCCGCTCAGCTGAGCACAGATTTTTTAAAATGGCCAACACTTTGACACAATACAAAAAGTGTAACCGTCGTTTCTCGATTGATGATCACAAATAAATATATATTTTCTATTTGCACACTATTAATAATAATTTTCATGTGAAAACATTGATTATTAAATCAAAAACGATAACACAATACATTTGAAAATATGCTGAAACCGGGGTGAGTACAAAAACAATAGGTTTTAGGGCGTTTTTTGTTGCGTGCCATCCGAGCATATTAAAACTTTATCGTTTTTCATAAACAAAATGTAATTTATTTATGTTTTACCCGTTATTTACACAGTCAAGTGCGTACCCCAGCCAGGGTTCAGCCGAAAACACCACGAAGCCGCCCAAACTCAGACATCATCAAGGATCCGGTTCAGGTGTACTGTCGCATTCGTCCTATGCAATCTGAGGCCGATTTGTCCTGCTTCAAAGTCACTTCACCAACTTCTGTGCTACTGACGCCACCCGAGAGTGCCATAAACTACAAGCATGGCCTGAAAGAGACACAGTATATTTTCAAGCACGTCTTCTGCTCAGAGTCACGCCAGCGTGATCTCTTCACAGACGTTGCACAGCCACTGGTCGAAGATTTGATTCGCGGCAAAAATGGACTCTTATTCACATATGGTGTCACCGGTAGTGGAAAAACATACACAATGACTGGAAATGCATACGATCAAGGCATCATGCCGCGTTGTCTTGACGCTCTGTTCAAAACCATTTCAGACTATCAAACGAAAAAGTTTATTTTCAAGCCTGACGGTCTGAATGGCTACGAGATACAATCCGAAGCCGATGCAATGCTAAAGCGACAGGCTGACATGAATGCTCGATTTGGAAAATTACGGCGCAAAGACTCGGATCCAGAGCTTGCATCACGAGCTTCTGCGGAGGCCTCACATCTGGGCGGTGTCAACGAGGATAATATGTACGCGGTGTTTATCACCTACGTTGAAGTGTACAATAATTATGTATATGATCTGTTGGACGGGCGTCAGCACAAGATCATTCGTGAGGATTCACGGAAGAATATTTTCGTGCACGGTGTTGTTGAGGTAGAAGTGAAAACGGTCCAGGAAGCAGTGGACACATTTCAGATTGGACAGAAACGTAAGCAAGTGGCACAGACAAGCCTGAATGCATCGTCCAGTCGAAGTCATTCGGTATTTACAGTTCGTTTGGTGCAAGCACCGACCGATGATCATGGCGAGAACATAAAACAGGACAAGATCTCTGTGAGCCAGTTGTCACTGGTGGACCTGGCTGGCAGCGAGCGCACGAATCGGACACAAAGTAAGGGTCAGCGATTGCGGGAGGCCGGAAACATCAACAATTCCCTGATGACGTTGCGTACATGTCTGGAAATATTGCGTGAGAATCAATTGAGGAATGGCGTGCCCAAAAATGTTCCATTTCGGGAGTCTAAAATTACACATTTGTTTAAAAACTACTTTGACGGCGAGGGACACGTGCGTATGGTGGTCTGTATAAATCCCAGGGCTGAGGACTACGATGAATCGGTGGTATGTATTTCATTTATTTTTTATTATATTGAAAATTTAAAATAAACGGAACATTTAAAATGTTTGTAGCAAGTCATGAAATTCGCCGAGATGACCCAAGAAGTACAAGTGGCCAGACCAACACCGATTAAAATTGACATTGGCTTGACACCGGGACGCCGAAAGGCTAATCAAATTTATAAATTAGCTGTGAATAATATGGAAGAGCTTGGCCGTCCGGAAGCAAGGAGATTAGACATTGACTTGGGTCTAGTTTATAGTTTAGGACCACAACTGCCCGAGGTGAAACTCAACACACCCGAGTCAGAACAAATCGTTTGTCAATTGATGCAGCTGCTCGAGCAAAGAATTCAGAAACGCAAGATTTTGCTTGAAGATTTTAATGTTAGACGTAAGTTCTGCAACTCTAAAAATTCTAGACATACTAATAATCTAAAGTACTAAAAATTCACAGAGGACAACTTCCGGATGCATTTAATGGAACTCGAACGGAATAACATTTCACTGCACACCGAGAATGCTTCCCTAAAGGCAATGCTAAAACAAGAACGTCAAAAAACCGCTGTTCACGAGAACAAGATAATCATTCACGAATCCTCAATCGACACCCTCAATCGAAAGCTCCGTAATCGCGAGGCCACCGTCCAAGAATTGCAATCGCAACTCAATCAGAAACAATTTGTTTTGGGCCAAAAAGATGCCGAGAATCAGAAGCAGCGCAAGAAACTAACGTCTCGCATAAACGTTGAAACGGATCGTGTTAAACGTGAAATGGAAATAAAACTAAAGGAACAAGAACGACAGTATCAGGTCAGGATTCTTGTGATGACAAATAGTAATTACATTCAATAATCGGAAATATTTTGTTTCAGGGTCAAATTCGTGATGCCGGCCAACGCTTGAAACAGGTTGCTAAGATTTGCAATAGTGAAGACATGGAAAATGTTCAACCTCGACGATCGCTGAGTCAAGAACATATTCCACGAACCGTAACCGATACAGAGACGTACGTTTCTTCAGCCGTCTATCCTCAGATCAATACACCACGTACGCACAGGGTAAGTTAAATTGTGTAATTTTTTTATGATATGCCTAGCTAAATCAATTATTTCGTACTCAGGGAGTCGCTGTGGCCAATTCAAGACACCGTCGCTCGCGATCGGTCGATCACTGGATCGAGCACCGAGCACCGAACCCTGTGCCATTGGGCACAATCTTTCAACCGTACCTAAAGAACCGTAAATCGATTACAAAACTAACCGACGTACGTGACATAACCAACTCAAAGACTTCGAAGTACTGTCTTGTGTCCCAGGCTGCGGACACCGATGGTGAGGTAGAGACACGTCTGTACAAGGGTAACGTTATTCCGACAACGGGTGGTGGTGCACAGGTCGTCTTCAATGACGTTGAATGTCTGAAACAATCCTCACCGGTAACCTCACCACATCACCGTAAACGAAGCAGTCAAAACGATGGATCATCTCCATTAAAAGACGTTGCATCCAAGTGCAGCATTGGCATCGAAGGACACAATTACAAGAAATCTAAATTCTAGTGACCACGATTAATAGGTAAAAACAATTATTGCTTTACCATTCCCCCGCCCACATTTACACGAAGTAAGTTTAACTTTATTTTCTTTATCCATTTTAATTTAACGTTGTTTGTGTATTGGATAAGTTTTTTTTGTATCTACTATAATTTAAAACAAATAATAAAACTTTTATATAATAAATATTGAATTCATACATATTCGGAGGACTTTTTATTAAAATCGATCCAATTCGATGGCGTAGGTTTTCTCAAACTCAGCCATTGCTTCTGTGAAAGCTTTCTCTATTTCATCCAAGACATCAACATTCCTGTAGCCGTTTGTTCTGGGCAGACCGACGGTACCCGGCCGAATGTTTCCCTTGCGAGCTCGCACAACGGCAGGCAGGTTCAATCGATCGACCAGACCAAGAATTGAGTTTATAAGAAATGCAACAAACGCTAGGGTTGCCATCAAGAACAGCGGATCCATGAGATGCATCATTTGTCCACCGCCACCGTATCGCTGGTAGTTTGGATCTGGATAATAATCGCGACGATTATAGGTTGCAGGTAAGTTGGATGGTTCGTCTGTGAATTCGTCGTCGGCGCCTGGATGCAAAACCAGCGTTTCATTTTTGCTGATATTTTGATTCGACTGCTGATTCTGGACATCGTTTGAATTGTAGAATTCTGATGGATACGCTAAATAATTAATCAGTTGATACGGTGTGGGTTCCACAGGTATTCCGACTTGATTTTCCGTTACGTTCACAAGCACAATTTCGTTTGTCACTTCCATCGGATGAGTAAATATTAAACCTGTGCCAGGACACACCAGATAACACAACAAGAACACCGCCACCACAATCAGAACTGCTGCACTGCTCGCGTTCATAGTTTCTAACTTTGACTTGCCTCTACAAAAAACACTATTCTTATATAATTCTTTTCCTCTTCATTTACTCGACGATCTTATATAATTTCAGACAGTTGACGATGCAATTATTCAGGTTTGGTGAACATGTCAAGAGGATTTGTTTGCGTATAAAATTTATATTATGAAAATGCATTGATTCGCGCGGTCTTTGATCTAGTGCTATTCTTTAATAAAATACAAATATTTACAATGTAAAATGTAGGTCAAAACGGTTATTATTTTAAGTTCAAAGTCAAGTTTATGCAGGTAAAATTATTTATTTTTCTTTTCTTTCTTTTTCTTTACCTTATCGGGGTTACCTTGAATTTTATTAACTCTTAAAGTGATGTACTCAAAAAGGCTTTTGGTTTTAGTCTCTTTGGCGGCTTTCTTCGATGGACCTGGTTTTGTTGGTAGGCCACCCTTATTCTTGTTCTTCTTCTTTTTCTTTGTAATTGCAAGGTTTGGTTGAGGTCGACAGAGATTCTCAAGTTTTGAGCATGCCTTCTCGATTGGTATGTCCGCATACGGTTTTTTAGGTCGCGCAACTTGCTCACATTTTGTCGGTGCGTTGGTGGGAACATATTTCAGGGATTGTGTGGAACCACTTAACGATATAAAGTCCGACTTTGCGTGTTTTCCGTTTTGTGTCGCATGTATAACTGCATTTTTTGGGACAAAGCCACGCTGCTGTCCATCTTGTGGCTTTTTTACATATATCTGACTAAAATCTAATTTCTGTGCATCTTCTTTTGGCGACGGGTCTATTTCCATTTGTTGCACATCATCCGATGAGACCGTTGCTTTGGCATCGTCATTTAAAAGTCTTTGTGGTATTGGAAATCGTGCGGACAATGTGTGCAAATACGCTAGTAAACTCGGACTTGCCTCGGCTATTGGTTCCGAGAGCACTATACTAAGACACGAGAACCCCAGCAACGCATCGAGGTGTTTGTCAATGTCTGGCACGCAAAGTATGATAACATCACGATTGTGTGCAATGGCAAGCAATACAATCTGATCAACAACGAATTTAGGTTTTATGTTGGCCGAGATCAGCAAGGCGGTCACCAGCGGCGCGGAATCTCGAGTCTTGAATTTACGCAGACAGGCATTGAGGCCATAGGTAACACTGCAAGACAATATATTTTATGTTAAATTGAGATATATTTATATATTTTTAAATTATATATAAATTGAAACAATTACCAATTACTCTTTGGCACGACACCGTGTAACGACTTCAGGTAGTTGACTAGCTCCACAGTTTCTGTATCGGATATTTGTGGCCTGTAAATACAATACAAAATATGGATCATAACAATGCGACATAACCTCAATGTGTACGTGTGTACCAGTATCTGGGAAATGGTTGTGCGAGAACGTTTTTAAGGGATGCTTTGGGCTGCTTCTTCTTGGCGGCCAGGGTGTTTTTCAGTTGTTTATCAGTCATAACTGGCTTTTGCATTGTGGACATTAGTAGAGATGAATCAAAAAATATATAAGCGATTATGTTTACATGTGGCTGTCAAATTCACTGTTTAATTTTCCATTATTTCAAACGCCATTTGCGAAATTATGAAAATGGAATTCAAGTAAAAAAAACCCAACCTCTCCTAATCAATAACCTCAAAAACTGACATCTGAGCCGGTTCGTTCAACTATCACATCAAACGAAGAACGAACATATAAAATTGCATTCCTTTAACTTGTTCGCGCCCAAACTGTTAAATCAGTATATTTATTAATATTAAATCATGCAATAGTTATAAAAAAAAACAAATCCATCACAATGAATTACACGCAAACTCTAAATTCACCAACAACAACCGTGAAACACGGCTCTCCACGCCAAAAGTGCGAAATAGTGGACAAAGGACTGGACGTTTACATGCAGACCAAGACCAGTCGCCATGCCTTGAAATGGGGTTCTATAAATGTCGTCCTGCTGTCCATACTAATGTTTGATATCTCCAACAAGTGTCCGTTTGCATTCTCAAAATGGTACTATCTGGAATACCTGGCCACCGCTTGTCTAGCGCTCAGTGTTCTCTATTACTTTGGCAAGTATTTTTACATTTTGTTCAGTTTTGAGCCAGTCAAGGGAACCGAGGCTCAGAGGACTCTGTTGCAGTTCGGTGTGGGTGGTAAGTTGATTATCTTATTGTATGTAAAATTATTTTAATAACATTTTTTTATGATCCTCTCAGATGCTTCCTTCGTGACAACACCACTGTCCAAGAATCAAAAAAGTGCTCCAAAGACCCCGCTTAATGTTACAGCGCTCAGCTGGCATTCGTCGTTTAATGATTGTAACTAGTTTCTCCTATTTTTGTGTAATTTAAATTTAAACAATAATATATGATTTTTCAGCTCAGACGGTCGCTTCGCCCGGCTGGTCTTTCAATCGTGGTGCAAATGTATCACCTCAACAACAGAACAGTTTCAACAGAAGCTACAACAACAATTCGTGGACGAGCTATCACAACAATAGCTCTGTACAGAATGCCAGCACTCTGAGCCAGCAAAATAACTCTGGTGCATTTGTGTCACCGTACAAGAACTGCGACAAGGATGAAATAATAACCGATGAACGAGGGCTACAGCAGTATCTAAGGTACTAACACAAAACGAATAACATAAATCAAATTATTGATTATTACTATACAATTATATTTGCAGAGAAATGGCTGCCCAGGAAAATAGTTTGGCAAACATGTCGGGTGACATGTACGGTGACACTGGTGATCGACAGCCCGTCAACTCGTTCTGGAATTACTGCAATAACGCAGCCACCTTGCTGAAGACATCCTTGTACCAAATGTCCCCAACGGCTGTTTCTCCAATCAAGCAAACCTCCAACAAAGATGAACTAGGCATTTTCAGTGGCGCTGGCGATTTGATGGACGGAAACTCTGAGGTCATCAAACGCATTGGGGCCACCGGTGAATTAACACAGTACATCTATAACATTCGCATGTGGATCGCGTGCACGATTATGCAGCGGCTCGAGTCAGAAATTGTTAAAACCAATCAATCATTTGTGCAGCGTGGCTTTTCGGACATTCAAATCGGAAGCATCGGTTTGGACAGACTCAAGAAAACCGCAGAGAATCAACAGTTGGTCTCGCTGTATGCTCCGATGTTGCCGATGGTAGTTCCATTTCTGGAAATGTCAGCCAACCAAGAATATCTGGTGAAACGTATTAGGGATCTCGCAAATGGTTGTGTGCTTGCTGAGTATCGTTGGAATTCGGGTGCCACGTACAATAATGTCGCCTGGGATGAACATTTGCCCACGGATTCGGCGGTTCGATTTTTGACTCTATTTGTCACTTAAAAGTGTAGCTTATACTAAAATTGTTTTTCTAGATCATTTTTCATGTATTCTGTGCGTACCTAGACAGCCAGCTGCCTCCATTGCCACAGCCCGGTGGTCGATCATTTTACGCACGCTACGTTGTGTCTGGTGACAAGAAATCACCCAAGGAAATCCTAACCGAGGTTAAGAACAAGTCAAAGTGTGCCATTCTCTTTACAAATCCACTGAAACCTAAGTTCAACTTCATTAGTGACGACCGGATTCATCAATGTGTCCAAGTAAGTAATTCCACGGTTTAAATATAATTATTTATTAAATCATTTAACTGATGATTGTTTATTTCTTTTCTACACAGGATCGAAACAACCTATTCTATGTGATCGTTGAGTTTCTTATCTATATGAAAATGCATAACGAAGGATTTTTGGAGGGTGTAAATCTGGGCAGTAGTGGCATCAACCTATTAAAGTCTATTGGTGAATAGTGGCACCCTCTAAAAAGCTCTAATAATTTAAATTATATTTCACTTATTTTTCGATTGACTCACCGACATTTTTGTTATAATTATATATTTCATTGAATTTAACAGTAATAAACCTTTTTTTTTGAATAAACATTTACTTGGTTTTATTAAATTATTTACAGTTTTTAAAAATATACACTAGCATTTTATTAGGAAGAGAATATTATCTTTATATTCTTTTCAAGGATTCCAGAAGCTCTAGGTCAGCTTCGGCATTACGTTTTGTCATGACAAACGGTTTGATGAAAGTAAATCCTAAATGTAAGGACACAACTGAACCAAGTATCACAAGTCCGTATACTTTGGCTTTCGAAGACATGACTACAGGCGTGGATATAAGATGATAAATTCAAGGTAACAAATGAATAAAGACGGTTCAGGGTATCAGTTAGATTATAGTCCAAATTTATAGAAATTCAAATCTGAAGTGTGGTTGTAAATTTAATCAATGAATAATTCGGAAATCTATACCTTTTAAACATAAACATGCAAAAAGCAAGAGTGAATAGTAAGAACTAGGAATAGTTAAATTGAAATATGAGAGTGCGTTGCGTACGTTTCTGTCCGTCAAAATTGAATGCATGCGTTGCGTTAACCAAAATACTGTGCTGTCATCTGTCAGCTTACTTTCGAGTTAAAAATGAATGATTTTTTTTTTCAAAGTGAGTGCGGTTGATGAATATTTTGTTTTCATTTCATTGTATTATGTACTTTGAACTTTGTAGTCGATTTTTATTTTAAGTATATGCTATAACCATAACAAATTATTTGCAAAATAATCAACGGAATTTTTTGAAGTGTTTTTTTTTAAAGTAATCCGCCAAAATCACTTAAATTGGTATGTTTACGTTTAGTGCACGCATTTTAACACTAATCATTTTGTATATTGTATTTTAGATTTCCATTACAATCCAACCTAAATATTATTATTTATATTGTTGCCATATTGTTGTTGTATTTTCTCTATTCCTAAAACCCATCGAGGCGATATTTTCAGCCAGTAAGAGTATTTTTCCATATAAAATATTAGATCTATGATTTTTCGTTGATTTTGTTTATTTTAATGGTATATTTATCAGTTTTACGTTTTACCATGATCGCGAGCATTAAAGTTCGCTCTTCGCTCCATCTCTACAAGAGTTCATATTTGTATTCTATTATAACGCCTTGGCTATTGTTTTATCATTGAATCCTCCATTTATCTTTTTACTTTCAATTGTTTAGGCCAATATATCCTAAATTTAGGGTTTTATATTGCATTTAATAATAGTAATAAAAATTTCGTAAACATTTTATTACCAATATTTTTAATTTTATTTTTTTATTTTTTTAAATTTATACATATTTTCAACATACATCTTATTTCTTCTTTTAGATCGGGTTACCGGAACTAAATATCTTTTATTGAGAGAGAAAAAAATACACTGTAGACTAATATAAAATCATGGACGATATAAAGATAACACCGTTATCTGTTGCAGAACGTGTAAATTTTTTTGAACAGTTAACATCTGTAAATACCACAGACTCTACAAATAATCCTAATGAAGTCAAATGCGCTGCTCCTTCAACGGCTACAGATTTAGAATGTTGCTGCGGCAAAAAATGTATGTATATTCATTTCGTGTTTTAATATCCTATTTATTTTGATTGTTTAACAGTGGACACTTTAATCGATGCCCTGGCAAAATTTCGCGAGGACCAGAATCTGCTTATGAGAACAATCTGCAGCAGCAATAGTGATTTGTTCGAGCAGCTGCTGCCAATTTACCAGATATCGGACTGGGAGGATATTGATAAAAATTGTGCAGATCCGGAATACGCCACAGAGCTGGTAATTTGTAGAAAATATTTAGAAAAATGGGCAAATTGGTGGGAAGTTTTTAATTCAAAATTATTGGTTTTAGAAACAATACGTTCAGGATCTGAAGGGACCGCAGCCTTTTCTTGGATCAGCTCTTCAACTTTTGATAACTGATGACATGTTAACAGGATGGAATTGGGAAGGTCTACAGGGAAAGAAGGCTCTGAACAGTACGCCCTTCTTTAGAGATGTGGTTCTTGGTAAGGATTTGATATAAATTACTATTATTCCTTTTTTATTTTATGTATCTATAAATACTGAAATATGTATTAATATAATTTAAAGGAGCATGGACCTCCGATGTATATTGTAGAGATGCACTTATAGCCGACATTCGCATTTCGATACAGAAATCCCACGACCGATCATCCAAAAAATAATCGTAAATTACAATAAGTGTTTTTATTTATTTAATTAACATTATTTATTAAAGAGTACCTTTATTATATTGTTGCATTATTCTCAAAAGCTATTATGAACACTGCTTTTTCGTCTTATTTACAGTCAGGAAAAACACCCAGGCTTCATAGTGTGTAAGGGTGTGTTTTTATCTCTTCAGTGATTGTCAGAAGCGTTAAAAAAACTTTTTAAATTTAAATTCTTCTTTTTTTTGTTAAAACACACATTTAAACTTTTTATTATTGGTATTTTATTCTACAAAACCATTTTGCAATAAAATATTTTTTTATTTATTAAAGCCTTTTTAAAAAAGGCAAAGTAATAGTCGGTCTAAAAAAAATGTCCTAATAAGAGGAGACAATCACGATTTTTTTGAAGAAGCCTTTAATAGGAAAGTGCAACAAAATCGTCCCTTTATAATTCATTTTTGAAAAAAAAAAAATATATTGACGAATATAGGGAGTAAGTCCTTTATACAAAATAAAAATGTATTTATCCACAAAATTAACATTATTTCACTTCTCCCTAAACTTATTAAAAAAAACTATTTAAATTTGGCTAATCGTCAGCAAGTGAGAAATCATTTATACACTTTAATCATAAATTTTAATCTCTCGCCATTATCGTTATTCCAACTCCCCCAAGGTTTATCCTAATTTATTATTAATAAAAAATACAATTTCATTTAATTTAATTGCAATGTTTTATATAATAAAACGATTTCCACCTGCTATATTTAAATTTCATTTAATATCTATAGTGTTATTTTAAACATTGTATTTTTTAAATTGGCTTATAAATTATTAATTATTTATACTCGAAATACCTCGAAATACGATCATCTGAATCAAAAACTCGCGCAAAGCCACAAAACCAACAAATATACGATTCTATAATTCCATCAACATTAGCTGCAAATGCGCAACACCACATATTCCAAAAACCTACACAGCAGCCACATCCGCAAGGCTTTAACCAGCGAGCGCTCCCGCCCGCGAGCGTTCTGACGATGTGTATGCGTTTTGGGTGTATATAACATAAATATATGGCGGAAGGAGAGAGAAGAGGAGTATCCGATTTTGTGCCACGCTCGAACCGCAAACATTTTATGCGGCAATTTCCCACATCAGAAATTCAGAAAACACAAAACCATTTAAATGTTATCGCAATGTGTTAGCCGAAATGAAAACAAATAAATTCCATAACCTGATGCCCGGTCCACTTTGCCGTTTTGTGGGGTGTGCGTATGTGCGTGGGTGGTGTGGGTAATGGTGGGTGGTTCGATGGCTTTCGCTCACACTGCTCCAGCCGCGTGCCGTCCGTTCCATACACACAACATTTATAGACTCACATTATTTATAAGCAAACCCAAGCGAGACCCCAACACACACACACAACAAAAGTCCATTTATATACACGCAGACAAAACAACCATTCATAAACCACCTCATAATCTATTATGCTTGTGCCTTTAATGTTGTGACATGTAACCAAAAATTATTTCGTGCATAATATTTCGCATAAAAGCCGGCGTTTATGTTTCTGTATGTTTTTGTTATACATACACACATATATAATATGTACATGTATGTTTTAAGTATACAGACAGAGTGTGTGTATATGAATGAGTGAATGTGTGGATACACGTTCCCCAATGCATACAATCTCGCCGTGCGTTTGGGGGCGCGTGGAGTGCATATACAAATACGTACAATTATGTTCACTGGTGCATTTGTGGGGCAAACAAAACTCTCGTTATGTCTATTGTTCGGGCGGTTGTGGCACGTTCGCATGGACGCATCATGCATGATGGGCGGAAGGAGGGGGAGGGGAAGGGTTGCGAGCAGCCCAATGTGGTTCGCAGCGACGACGGAAAATGAACACACACACACACCAGAGAGACTAAACCACAGGTATAATATGTTTTATGTTTATGTGCACTAGCGGTGGTTTGCAAGTTATATTGTACGTATTGCTCAGCTAAAAAGTGGACACTTGTTATATACACACACACACACACACACACACTCGCATTGTCCCGGAAGTTGCTAATTTTATGAGTGCTAGTGGTTTATTTGTGGTTGTTGCTAGTGTGTGTGTGTAGTACACGATGTGCGCCTTTGCCGATGGTAGATGGTGAAGTTTTCTATTATAATTTGTGGGGAGAAATTATTGGCGAACAAACATTTTTCAAGGAATAATATTAAATTAAAAAATGTACGGAAGAATTTATATACAAGCTGCTATTGTGCACGTTCTTCTGACACTAAACTTTTGCTAGAGATGTTTAACTAAGCTCAAAATATACTTTTCTTTTGACGACGGCGCGGCGTCCTGCGGAAATGCATTATTCTTTGGTGTCGGCGGTGTGTGTTCAGAATATGATGTTTGTAGAAAAGTTAAAATTTTCTTCAATGAGAATATGGGAGGTTATATATTGTATATATTTAGTTTTTTTATGTATACAAAGCTCAAATTTTTGAAATTATATATTTAATGTTTAGTACATTATAAGTACTTGAATTATATTAATTAATTATTAACCTACCCTAACAATTTAATTGTATACCAATTGAATTTCTGTACGAGTAAAATTGCGGATATAACACATCACTCAATAAGTCCGTAGGATAACTAAGAAAAACACTTTTTTTTTTGCAAAATTCGATCTTATTTATCAACATACATTCCTTTTTTTCAGGTCTGCGAATAGGTAGTAGTCGCTTGGGGCCAAATCTGGAGAATACGGTGGGCGCGGAAGC
>JAAAKO020062378.1:0-10144 GCA_010015015.2 Bolitophila cinerea | reverse complement strand
GATCTTGACTGAAGCACATTCTCTCCTTTTGCGACTACTTACTAGCACTATCTCTGTTTTATGTGCAGCGAGTTCCAGTCCCATTGAGTCCATCCATCTCTGAATTATTGATACAGCCTCAGTGGCAATAAACTCGACTTCGTCTTTGAATTTTGCCGTTACTACAACCGCCACGTCGTCTGCAAAACCTATGAGCTCTGAACCTTTTGGGAGCTCGAGTTTCAGCACTTCATTATACATTATGTTCCATAATGTTGGCCCTAGCACAGAGCCTTGCGGGACGCCGGAAGATACTGTGTATTCGGTAAAGCCTTCGCTTGTTTCGTACAGTAACGTTCGATTCTTCAGATAGTCGTCCAAAAGCTTTAATAGGTAGTTAGGGACGTGCATGTTCGTTAGTGCACACATAATGTGTTTCCAGTTAGCCGAATTGAACGCGTTTTTAACGTCTAATGTGACAATTGCACAGTAGCGCTTTGTGTTTTGGCTTCCTTTGATTGCGTTTTCTGCAATATATACGACTTTTTGAATTGCATCTATTGTAGATCTGCCTTTTCTGAATCCGTATTGGTTGGGAGCTAGCCCTGTTTCACCCTCCGTAATATGAACCAGTCTTCCTTGAATTAGTCTCTCCAGAACCTTACCGACTGCGTCCAGGAGGCATATTGGGCGATATGACGATGGTACTCCAGGGGATTTACCTGGTTTTGGTAACAACACCAGTTTTTGTATTTTCCATTGTAGGGGAAAGGTTCCCTCTATCATACAATGTTGCAACACGTCCACGAATGCGCTTGGGTTGATTTTAATTGCTGATCTGATGGCTACGTTTGGGATGGCATCAAGGCCTGGTGCACTCTTTGTTTTTATTCTAGTCGCGGCCAATAATACCTCTTCTATGGTGACTTCTGGAATGTTATCCGAGTTTTGATTTTCTCTACGCAACGCAGGTCTTGTTGAATGATGAGGAAAAAGAGCTTCCACTATATTCTTCAGCAAGAGTGGGCATGTTTCTTTTGGACCGCTTGGCCTTGTCGTGCTTGCTATTAGTATTTTGTAAGCAGTGCCCCACGGGTTTGCATCAGCTGAGTCTATTAGTTCTTTTAGACAACGGTATTTGCTGTCCTTAATACGTGTCTTTAAGAGATGCCTAAGATATTTGTAGTGTCGAACCAACTCTTCGTGTTCTGGCCTACCGAATGCTCTTTGTGATTTTCTTCTCGCATGAAGACACTCCGATCGTGTTAGCCTTATTTCGTCGTTCCACCAATAGGTTTCTTTTGTTTTCCCCTTAAATGCAGCCCTTTTTCGCATTGTGGCGTTGCATGCTAGTTTTAGTTGCTTCATTAGGTTGGTCGCTTTTTCAGATGCTGTACCAGATCTGATGATTGTGTCTTGGAATGCAACGCAAAACAACTCTTCTTCAAAGTCTTTTGTAACCCATCCCGTAGCCCGTTCTCGATGAAGTGGACGTGAACGCATGATACGGTTTTGGTTGAGGGTGTAGAAAACTGCTTGATGGTCGCTTTGTGTAAACTCTTCGCTGACGTGCCAATCTAGATTTGCGGCAAACTGGTGGCTAGTAAACGTGATATCAATGATTGAAGTCCCTCCTTGTCTTCGAAAGGTGGTTGCATATCCTACGTTTCCGAGAGTGACGTCGAGCTGTGAAAATGCTTCAAGAAGTGTTTGACCTCTCTGATTTGTGCAGCGGCTTCCCCAGTCCACGGCCCAGGCATTGAAATCGCCTGCAATAACTACTGGTTTGTTGTTCTTCGCGTCTTCTACAAGGTTGTCCACCATGTCTTCGTAGTAACTATGAGGCCACCTTGGTGGAGCGTAGCAGCTGTAGAAAGTGACTCCGTTTATCTTGGCAATTACATAACCATCTGTTTTGGTAGACTGGAGTTTCTGGAATGGGTATTTTCCACAAGTCAGGATTGCAGAGGATGCATATTGGTCTGTTGTCCATGTGCTGCTATTTGGTATTTTGTATGGATCAGATACTATGGCGACGTCTATATTATTCTCATGTATCATTTGAATCATCAGATCTTGCGCAGCCTCGCAGTGGTTAAGATTTATTTGAATGACTTTCATGTTCTGCATGAAATTATTGCTCTCCTATATACTGGACATCTACCGCTGCCTGTTACGTGGTTTATGTCTTGGCCTGTAGCATCGGCACATAGCATGCATCGTGGCTGTTTTATGCATTCTTTTGCAAAGTGTCCTTCTTCCCCACACTTCCTGCAGTTTTTAGAACGGTCTGTTCCCTTGCACTCCCTCGCGTTGTGGTTAAAGCCCATGCAGCGATAGCATTTTTTTGGTTGTATCAGCTCTTTAAATTTGCAGATACTCCAACCGACTTTAAATCTTTCCACCGCCAGAAGCTTGGACGCCAGCTGTGATGGAAGGGATATTCCCGCATTTTGAGTTCCAAAATAGCTCTTCCTTAGCCATTTGATACTTGACTCATTGATGTCCGCTTCAGGTATCTGCTTGTGTATAGCCGCGACTATTTCTTCCGTTGTTGTTATTTCGTCGAGGTTGTGTAGAACAATCAGCGTTTCTTGTATAAGTGCTCTGACCTGTGCATGAGTACCTAGCACGTTGGCCATTTGCTCTTTGTACACTGAGCTGTGCGTTGAGGCGTTTTGATGCATCTCAAATAGCATGTCACCGTTTTGGGACCCCCAATAGATGGTAGGGTGTTCTGTAGCAACGGCTCTATCCAAACAGCAAAGTTAGGCCAGTTCCCAAGCATTAAATGTGTCTATGTCCCTTGGGGGACATGCTATGGTCTTTCAGACAGAAGTGTACGCAATCCTTGTCTGCAGTTTGGAAATCCATAAACGAGCTGGACGGGACAATCTACATCTGCTCCGAAAGCTAAGCAGCATTGAGGGCGGTAAGTGCATCCAGTTTTACTTTGGGTATTATTACTTGACGGCTGAGAACAGCATCAGCTAGCTAACACGCAGGTTCTCCGTAACCTTAATTTAGCTCCCTGGTCAATGGTCACTCAGGCATTCCAGGAAATGAGCAAGCAGATGTTTTGTCTACGACCGGTTTGTGAATTATCTTTCACAGGACCGGAACGCGCCGTCAGAATCTCACTCAAGAAATGCTGTGTTAGAGATCTGATGAAAACCGACCAACATTTAAACTGGACTTCCAGGACTGGCTGCGATTTATCGAAGCTATTCTCAAAGAGGCCCTCTGAGACGGTAACCAAATCGGTGTGATTTTTTCTATTTTAAAAAGCAAAAAAGAATCAAATACATTTTTTCGTGCTTTTTGAAAATATTTCATAAAATTTTTAAATGTTATAATAAATTAAAAAAAAAAACAAATTTCGTTAATGTCAACTTTTTAAAGACTATGCAAAAAAGCTGAATTTTCCCCACTGTGCACCGTGCACGCTCGCCCTGAGTATCAAAAGCATTAATTTTAATATAAATTCTCATTGCTCATAATGGTGGAAAATAAATTCAAGTTTATTGTTAATTGTTGGCTCGTGCGGTTTTCCACGTTTTTTTCTCCCGTTTTCCAAGCGCTCGCGTGGTGCTTACTGTGCGGAAAAATTGTGCGCGAGCACAATTTCCCTAGTTTGCGTCGTGTTCGTTCGGTTTAATTGAAAGTTGTTTTGTGTTGTTGTTGTTGTTCTTGTTTTTACGGTTTTAAGTAAAATGTATTCAAGTGTACTTAGTATTACTTTTGTTTGTGTTTGTGTTTAATGGCATACCGGTGAGTGTATATATATAATGTATATGGCTTAATACGTTTGTGTGTATGTGTGCGTGCTTGTATTGCACATGCAGAAATGCATTATTCCATTCGCGACGCTTACGGGCTCTGCTCTGCTCTGCATTGCTGCTGCCTGCATTTGAAACGCAGTCGCAAAATAATAAAAAGCACACACACACACAAACACACACAACTAAGTGAGCTTTATGATAATTTCGCAGAATTCGCATTTGTGGTAATTGTTTTATATATTTTTTTATTTTAATGAGGGATTCCTGATGCAGGCACGCGCACTCATTTCATATACTTGTAGAAAATAAAGATACACTTTTATCCGGCTGTTATGAGCTGCTGCAAAATAAATGAAGAAAACGCAAAGTTTTAACGAGCTTGAAATTGAAATGCGGAGGAGAGCTTAAATGTATGTGTTTGGAAGGACACGATTTTTATTTTTTTCCTGAGACGCAGACGTGGTGCAACAGATTGTTCGATGACAAAGGTAATCGAGACGTCTGACTGAAAAATAAGGGCGCCTGTTATGCATTGGAGCTTTATTATATTTTTAAAAAAATCTGAGGCATTACATTTTGAAAAATAGAAAAAAAAAATTAAATGATCGAAGTTTGCGCAGTTTCTTTATTCAAGGCTGCTCTACTGATCGAACCGTTTTCATGCAAAGCATCAAAGACATATTTTTGTTGTGCTACACATTTAAGCTTCACCATTCATAGTCTAAGTACGCGTAACGAGTAAAGAACTTTTTTTTTCAAGTCGAGTAATAAAATAAGTGGATGCTATTACGGAAGCTTTTATTGACACACATAAAAATAATGTCAAACGACACAAGCTTTTAGTTTTTAGAAGTCATCGAGAATATTTTATAGTATATTTTTAATACTTCTAAAATAAAATGTCTTATTACTCTATTTAATTTCCCTACCATTTGCAACCACCCACAATATATCGCCTGGCGGTATACAATCCCGCAACACATATTATACGCCTGCCGTTATGCATCTTATATGTGAGATATCGATAGACAATGGTCATCATTTTATTTATATATAAAATATTTATATTTAAAATACAAATCTAATATCAAAATACATTTTATTTTATAAATGGACAATAAATTTAGCTGATAAAAAGAAATTATTATTACACCGACTGGCATTAATTACGGAATTCAATGAATTTAAGACTTTTCCGAACATATTCGTAGGCTATCTTTGATTGCGTTCCTTTTTATATAAATCTCACTATTTTGTGGGTAAATATATATATAAATATATATATATATATATAAATATATAGTATTCTTACATCGATCATCGAACCGCTCGTTAACGTACGCGTGGTATGAAGTGTTCTCGAGTGGCTGGATGTTTTGTGTGTTTGAATGCTTTTTTCGTGCACAATCACACACAGAAATACGGACACACAAAAACACGAGAAAAAAATTGCACATTGTAATGAAAATGACAAATGGTGCCATACAAAAAATCGGTTTTCATAACAAAAACATATTTTGGTATTATTTTTTTTTTTTATTAACACAAAATCGCACACAATTTTTTTTAACTCCTTGTATAATACAAATAAACACTATTTTTAATAAATTAGGCAGCATTACTTTTAATTTGATCTTTTTTAATAATTTAATAATTTCCCTAATATTTAAAAATCAAGAGCATTACGCAATTGGTGTCATATGTATAATCCACATCCAATAAAAACACAATCTGCCCACTGTGCCGGCCACCGGTCGCGGAGAATGCGTGTACTAATCAACGCCAACACAAAAGATCTGATGCGTGGTCGGGTAATTGGAAACGGGAAGAAGTGTGTGTGTGTTTGTGTGTGTGTGTGTGTGTGCCTAATGATCGAGAGAGGTTTTTTGTTACTTTGATGAGCTTTTTCTATAAATGCTGTAGATGGTTTTCATGCACTTCGGCGGCAAAATAGGTGTTGTGCTATTTATTTCTTGTGGACGATAGGCAGTAAATTAATTAAATCATTTAATGATATCTTCCTCTTTTTTTCTTGTTCTTTATATTTTTATAAGGTGGGACTACAAAATAACTGGTCCATGGCCACTTCTAAAATGGAATGGAATGGAATATGATATATCCTTTGGAACCTTTTCCTGCCTGATAGTGTTGAACTTATTCGGTGCTGTTGTCGTGGTCGTCTATAGTAATAATAAATGATGTATATAAGTTTGTGAAAAACACAAACGGTACTGGTATTGGGTCTCCTCTGTAAAGCTCTAAAAAGCTTTTAAACAAGAGGTATCTCGACTGTCATTGCATTTTGTCCAATTTGTTATCAGAATTACGATCGAACTAAGGATTCCTAGCAAACATTACATCCCCCTCGGATTCTGATCCAGAGGACCGTAAATGAAAACCAAAAATTACCGCATTTTTTATGAAAGTCACGTCATGATATTTGGACTATGACGCATCCACCAAGTCGATTGAACCGCAGCTACCACCAAAATGTTTCATAGGAATGTGAACCTGCTGTAAAAACCGCAGCTCGTGGACCAATCACTTTCGAATTAAAAAATTCAAACAATTTTTTTTTTACTTACCCAAGAAAGTTGTCAGAACCGTACAAAACTATCCAAGTCCATCTTCCAATTTCGACAACTATAGTATTATAACGGTTTTATTAGTCCTCGGCATAAACTGCTTTAGTTTGGAGACAAGTTTCTCTCCAATCTCCACCTGCTACCGCTCTAAATTAGTAGCCAAAAAATTACACGCCAGCCAGCTTTTTTAAGGCCTGCACTCCTCCCGCATTTCCCTTTTCTAACTAGGCCAGCAGCGGATGCCTCTCCAGGGATTGTTCCCAAGACCCCTGATTTGAGACCGATATAGATTTACCATTCAGCAGTGAACTCAACATCTGGTTTTAAGATATTTACCATCGTTGGGCTTCTTTGTTATCTCTTTTTATATTTATTTTACTTATATATTATTTTGCATACCATTAGACCTAAACTATCAATCAGGCTTCAACCGATTTACCATCGTTGAATAGATATTCTCCGTTTTCTCTTTTATTATTTATCTTGCTATCCACATTCGACTGTGCAGATGGATTATGATTCATGACAAGTGGCAACAACTGCAATTTTTACAATGGAGATCACCTATTGTAGAGAAACAATAAACACTCCATTTTACATATTGTTACGTGAAAGATAACTGACTTCGACTCTGTGGAAGTTTTTGCGGGTGCCTAAGATTCACGGAGCCAGTCTCCTTAAGAGTGTTAAGAGTCGATTCACTGTGGTTCTTGCTCAACACAGTGGATAAATGTGGCATGAAAGATGTAACGATCCTACATTGCCCTCGATGACATCAGGGAAACGGTGGAGCGGGTTTAAATTTGAAAGGTCCTACCAGAAGCACACAGAATCAAGAACCTCAATAGATTTAAATAATATGCAACCATCAAACAGACAGAATTCAATAGCCACAGTTATAGTTGATTTAAAAGATGAAGACCCACCATTTTTAGGAAGAGGATCGAGAGATTTTTTTTGAAAAGGTAGGGCTTACCAAACAAACACTTACAAGGGTTAGCGACGCGAACCCGATCAAACAAAGCCAGTAAATAATATCCCTATACCTGCAAAAAGAGGTTCACGACGAAGTTGACCGAATAATAAAGATGTATGCTATCGATCCGGCTACGAGTCCATGGAGAAATCCAATGGTAGTGGTGAGAAAGTCCCCTGCAAAGATTAGACTATGCATTGATGCACGTAAACCAAATTCGGTAATGGTCAAATAAGCTTATCCGGTACCACAAAATAACCTCAGTCTACTGGACGGAACGATTATCAGTCAGCCACTGATCTAAACGACGCCTTTTACCAAGTCATGTTAGAACCTGAGTCGTGCCCGAAAACTGCATATGCGATAAGTGGACGCGAGTTTTTTTTCAGTTTAAGAGAATGTCGCTTGGACTTTGCAACAGTGCCCAAACACTGCGTGTAAGTTCATGGATCAGATTGTAGACTTCGATCTCAACCCAAATGTCTTTATGTATCTAGACGATTTAAGGAAGATGCAGTAAGACTGAAGACTGCAGGACTTACCGGTAGTGCACGTCGTTTCGGTAAAAGGTGTCCGACCAAACCCAGCCAAAGTTTCCGCAATAAAAGAGTATCCAGTACCGAACTCTATAAAGTATGTTTGACGATTTCTCGGTATTTGTGGGTGGTACAAAAATGATATAAAAGATTTTGCAGTGATCTCAAACTTAATAACCGAGCTACTAGCGAAAACAAAATCAAAGTTTTGTTGGAACGAAGCTGCGGACGAGTCCTTCGAAAAGTTAAAGAGATTTTTAAGTTTGCTCCGGTGCTGACGTGTCCTGACTACACAACGCCATTCTTAGTGCAGATGGACGAATCTGTGGTTGGATTGGGTGCTGTCCTTTAGCAACAATATGCCGGAGAAGAGATAGTCATAGTAGTGCTGTCAAAAACTGAGGACCTGCTAACCGTTTTAAAAAAATGCGGTTAACCAAAAGACAGGTCCGGACCAAAAGACCGGTCCGCACCGAAAGATGGTCAAAATTTTTTTTTCTGTGATTCATTGGTCTATACCGGTTTTTAGGTAAAGGCTGTTTTTTTGTAGCTTTATTTTAAAGACTGGGCTGAGTTGAAAGTCCGTCTTCGGTCATGGACCCGTCCGGTTAAAAAGATCGGCCTGGTTAAAAAGATCGTTTTCGGTCCTAGACCGGTCCGTTAAAAACCGTTTAAGCAGTCAGGTCCTTCGAAAACTTAATGAGAAAAAAGATAATGTCGATGTGTAATTCAGACTATACTAGAGCCTGGAATTTCGGTGTCTAAAAAACACACAAATATGCACCAATTAAAGTCTGATAATTTGCTAAATAGGCAAAAACTAGTTGTTCTCATTTGTTTGGAAATTTTATCAGCTAAATGCAATTCAGAAATTTGTAAAAAATAATTCCAAATGAATACAATATGAATTCAAAAAAAAAAAAAAAAAAAATTTGTTCATAAATTCAAACTTGTATATGCTATGAAAAGCTAAGCTGGCGTTATGTCATTACACTATTGCCCGATAGGTGGCAGCTATAGTACATTTTGTTGACTTTGGGAATAAACGCCCTCGGAAGTTCTATAAGTTTAATGAATGATTTTTTGGATTTTCTTGTCTTTTGCATGTTTTTACAAGTATTTTTTTCTTTCTTTCCATTCTTTTGTAAATAAAATAGAGATATAGACATCTATTAAGTAATAGTGTGCCTTTTAAAACATATTTTCGAATTAAATATTTTCGGGAAAAAAACTAAAAGTTCCTTTCTTGTAATTCCAAATAAGTATAGACTTCAAAATAAATCGTGAAATTCAAAAAAAAATGTGTGCCTAAAATATTTTTTTGTTACAATAAATTAATTGCATTTAAAAATGATTTTTTATATGATGTACCTTTAAAAGGTTGTAGTGCTAATTGGCGGGACTGGCGTAAAATGTGTTGGCTTCAAAATGTCTGCAATGCAGATTCATTGATTTTATGACATGTATTGTCATTAAATTGATTAAATATTTAAAGTATATTTTAAAGTATATATTTTATAAAATAAGATCATGATTTGAAATTTCTTAGGGAAAAAATTGTGTATCTACATTGCAAAAAGGTTGTTAATATATATAATATTTATACGACCATTAACCCTCGAGTGTTGATGTGTCAATAAACATAAGATTGATATTTATAGAATCTTTAAACTAATATATGATTTTTTTTTAAATATTGCGCAATATTATGTCTATTGAATTACAAAAGAAACAAAATAATAAAACTCAGACAATTTACGAAACTGAAACAAAAATCCCAAAATGATGACACTTTGCACAAAACGTGGCTTTAAATTTGCATTTCCATTTCACAGACACAAAACACCTGCATTATAAATGCACTGCATTATAGATGCACTCAAAATGAGATGCTGCTTAAGCCTGCCACCAGCGCTGCTCTCTGTGCTGGCCGCGCGTCTGGCGCATTTGCTATTAATATATAAAAACACACACACACACACACGAACGTCGTACATACAGTGCAATTAATTGAATTCAAAATGAGCGCTTTTCAGCGCGGGTGCGAGTGCGAGCGCACGTTCACATTAACGCCAGAGCACTTATCATGTTTTGCATATTTATAATTAATTGCAAAGCTTAAAGTCGCAAAGCGCGCGCTGACGGCCGGCGCGGGGCGGCGCGGCGGTGGGTGGCAGGGACGAGCCAGACAAGACACGTCAAGGACTCGAGCAAAAGAGCTCGCTTAATAAGTGTGTGTGTGTGTGTGTGTGTGTGTGCAACGGTCGTCCCGTGCGGACGCACGGT